>NW_020869967.1:236967-244467 GCF_003789085.1 Penaeus vannamei
TGGTAACAGTAGGCCTACTTGTCGAGGAGTAGAAAAAAATCGATTTCATGCATCCTAATCTCAATATATATATATATATATATATATATATATATATAATATATATATAATATATATATATATATATATATATATAATATGTGTGTGTGTATATGTTTGTGTAAACACACACACACACACACACATCTATCTATCTATCTATCTATCTATCTATATATGTATATATATATATATATATATATATATATATATAATATTGAATACTATACATATTTATCATTTAAAAACAACACACACGCGCGCGCGCAAACTCGCAATAATTTCATAGTCTGAGAGCATTTGGTAGAGTAGAACCGCAAAGAAAATAATAGAAAAAAAGAAAAAAAAAAAAAAAGGAAAAACAGCAACTCACCACGAACTATAAATAGATCAAACTGCTTGATGAAGCTACGGTAGATAAAAAAAAAAATAATAATAATAATAATAAAAACAAATATAGTTTCTTTATATAATATTTACATAGAATACTGTTCTTGAATTCATGTAGACCATTACGGAAAAAATATATATACAGTAATTAATTGTATTTGATTAAAACAAAAATATCTGAAATACGAATATCTTTGTTAAATAGAAAAAAAATAATGTGTATTTTAGTGTACAAAATTTACTTCTTTTTGTTTTGATGATATAGAAAAGTTAATAAAAAAGATATAACATTAACATAGAGGAGACATATGTATAAATAGTCTATGAAATGTAGTTTAAAAAATACGATTGATAACTTACACAATAATGTAAACTAATCGTTAATGATGTTTTTAAATGTGGCTGTGTACACTTGTATGCTATGTACGTATGTGTGTACGTATGCATGTGCGCGCTTTTGTGTGCGTTCGCGTTAGTCTTTTGTTTGTAAAGAATTCTAGTTGATGTACAAGTGTTATTTTTCTAATGAAAATATATAAGAAAAATATGAAATCCTACAGCAATAAACGTATTTATTTCATGGTATTTTTGTTATATTCCTTTTTCTATCATATTCTTTGTGTTTGGTAAAGGGAGGAGAGAGAATGAATAAAAGAGAATGAAAATGAAGGAGACGAAAAAACACGAAAATAAATGGTAAATAGAAAAAAATACATAGATAAATAGAGACAGATAGACAGACATAGATGTATATAGATGGAAAAATTGAAATATATACATAATGATGGAGAAATAGACAAAAATAGGTAGAGATTGACAAACAGACAGAAACATACATAGACAGACAGAGATAGACAGATAGACATATAGATGGAGTTAACAAATATACAGAAATAGACACAGGTACAAATACAGATAAACAGAAATAAACACAGATAGGCAGACAAAGAGAAATAGACATAGATAGGCAGATAAAGAGAAATAGACATAGATAGAAAAAGGTATAAATGAGAATGAATATCTTCACAATACAAGAGATGTATTTAAACCGGTTTCGAATACATCTCCACCAGAAATACATTAATTTCTGACGAAGATGTATCTGAAACCGCCCAAATACATCTCTTGTATTGTGAAGATATCCATTCTCGTTCACATCTTTTCTACAAAGAACACAATTCACTACACTAAGCTTCGTTCACATCTACTGACGAATCTGATGTCGCGTTTGCTTCAAAATTCTTATGAGAAAATATTAAGAAAGAACAAGAAAGGGAAATATTGAATGAGAAGAAAAAGAAGAAGAAGAAGAAGAAGAAATATATATAACAAAGGGGAATGACAAACAGATATGTGAATATGGTAATGATAATATAATGATAGTAATGATAACAATGATGATGATAATAATAACAATAACAATAACAGCAATATTAATAGTGATGATGATAATAATAATAATCATAACGTTAATGATGATAACAATAAAATGATAGTAAAGATATAACAATGATTATGATAATAGTAGTAGCAGTAATAGTAATGATGACTATAATGAGGAAAACAATGATAATAACGATAATGATGATGATAATAATAATGATAATAGTAATAATAATGGACAATAATAATGATAATGATAATAGTAATAATATAATACCAATAATAATGATAACCATAACAATAATAATAATGATGAGAGTAATGATAATATATTATTAATATCATTGTAATGATAATTACAATAATATTAATAATAACAATAATAATGATAATAACAATGATAATAATAATAGCAATTATAATAATGACTGATAATAATTACATGAATACCATTATTATTATCAATATTATTTTATCATTATCATTATTATTACTGTTGTCATTCTATTTCATTTATTACTACTATCATCATTACTGTATTATCATAATTACCATTATCATTATTACGATCATTATTACTAGCATTATAATTATCATTATTACTATTATCAATATCATCATTGTTATCATCACCATCATTATCATTATCATCATTTTTACCATCACTTATTTTTATTTCTACACTTCCGGTCACTCTCCTCTCTCACCCAGCTGTTCTCTCACTTGGCTACACGTGACGTCACGCTCATAGCAACGGTGTGAAAGAACGTAAATACAACGGCAAAATACAATGGATTTATTGACAATATACACGTTTGTATATTAAGCAAGATAACCGTAAATAGAACGACAAAATACAATGGATTTACTGACAATATACAAGTTTGTATATTAAGCAATATAAACGTAAATACAACTGCAAAATACAATGGATTTATTGACAATTTACACGTAACGCGTATATTAACATATAAACGTAAATACAACGGCAAAATACAATAGATTTATTGACAATATACACGTTTGTATATTAAGCAATATAACCGTAAATACAACAGCAAAATACAATGGATTTATTAACAATATACACGTAACGCATATATTAACAATATAAAACGTAAATACAACGGCAGAATACATTGGATTTATTAACAATATACACGAAACACGTATGTTAACAATATAAACGTAAATACGACAAAATACAATGGATTTATTGACAATTTACACGTAACGCGTATATTAACAATATAAACGTAAATACAACAGCAAAATACAATGGATTTATTAACAATATACGCGCAAAAGCAAATGAGAAAGGAAGAAAGACACGTGGAAGATCATCTATTCTATTTGCTCCCGACGCTTTTCATGAGGAAACAAAACATATCTAACAATCTCTTTTATTTTCGTATTATTCATTTTTCCATGTGTACAAAAAATTCATTTGTTTACGTATTCAATTGTTTATAAATTTAGTGATTGTTAATCGACTTACACAACCACACAACCACACGGCTGACATGTTAGCAAAAATCGTATGACTCTTACTCTATCTTACTCTATCATTGCTGAACACAAAACAACAATGTACAAAGAACAAGGTATTGTACAGCTGTTATACAGATGTCTGTCTTAACACAACCGCTTTGAACTTTTGTCCGGGTCACCTTCAGCTTAGGGGTCACAATTTAATGTTTTTTTTTTGTTGTTTTTCTGTAGGTTGTGGATTTAAGGGCTCAAAATTCCATTTAACACAGCCTTGTCCTTTGGGGAAGGCTAGATCAGTAGTAACTCGAGGTGGCGTCTGATTCTACTTTTGGGGAAAAAAAAAACATGGGTTTATTTTGATGACGTCACAAAAGTTACGGACGCTTTGTGAATATGGTCGATCAATTTTTGTCTTTTCAGTTTTCAAAAGGGATGGAAATTAATGATTTTAATGGTAATATTTTCATTGGACAAGCATCAAAACAGACTTCATGACACTTCCTCGAGTTGCTACTGATCTAGCCTTTCCCCCTGTCTTAGGCATGTAGGCCACCACATTGAGCCGCATTCACAAACAAACCTGACTTCAATCCTCGCTTTCCACAACACAACATGAATAGGAAAACAATAATAAAAGGAAATTAAATCGTAACATTCTAATATAACAGGTTGTGCATTTATGGGCCCAAAATACATTTAATACAGCCATTTCCCACGTATGTAGGCCGCCACACTGCCCCGCCTTCACAAACAAACCTGAGTCCACGACAACACGTCTACAACATGAATAAAAAAAAAATAACCATAATAAGTAAAGGAAATTAAATCGTGACATTCTAGTGTAACAGGTTGTACAGTTATGGGCCCAAAATACATTTAACACAGGCCGCCACACTGACCCGCCTTCACAAACAAACCTAACTTCACTCCTCGCTTTCCACAACACAACATGAAATAGAAAAAAAACAACCACAATAAGAAAAAGGAAATTAAATCCTAACATTTCTAACTAGTCCGTGGTTTCTAATCAGACGAATACAACAACTGTGCAGCAATTTCACAGATGTTCCCCCCCCCCACACGTCGGTTTCCGTTAGCCAGCAAACTCATATTCCAACTTTTTTGAATCAGTTGAGTGACCAATAGGCGTCTGGCTCTGGTCGGTCAATACATGGGCAGCCAATCACAGACAGGCATCTATGTACGTAATTGACATTACTGTGAGTTCCCTAGTTCCTAATTAGAATTATCAAAATTGTCATTATTACCATAGACGGCAAAAATAATGATAATGATGGTGATGATGATGACAATGATATTATTGATAATTATAATAATGATAATGATATTTGAAAGAATAATAAGAAAAGTGATGATACTAATAAATAATAATAATGATGATGGTAATAATGATAATAGTAACAATGATAGTGATGATAGTGATAATGATAATAACAGTATAATAGGAAAGATAATAATAACAATGACATTAATTGATGATAATGATAATAACAACAATGGTAATGATGATAATAATGATATTGATAATAATGATAACAAAAAATTATAATAATGATAATAATAATAATGATAATAATAATGGTATAATAATAATGATAATAATAATAACACTAGCAATAATAATACTAAAAATGATAAGTATGGTAATAATGATAATAATAATAATAACAACTATGGTGATGACGCGGATGATAATGAAAATACTTACATTAAAATTCTAATTCTAATAATAATAATAATAATGATGATAATAATAATAATAATAGTAATAATAATAATAATAATGATAATAATAATAATAATATGATAATAATAATAATAATAATAATAATAATAATAATAATAATAATAATAATAATAATAATAATAATAATAATAATAATGATAATGATAATAATAATAATAATAATAACAATAATAATAACTAGAAGCACTTAGAGAGCACATACCTTTGTCAAGACAAATTGATAATGATAATTCAAGCACCAAAAAGTTGTCCCCATATCTAAATACTGATAATAATAATAGTTACCCCTACCGCCTTGGTATCAGGGGTAACTGATGTAATTATTTAAAAATTCATCGATTTTGATCCTGGTCACCACCAAAATTTAATGGCAGTTGTGATGTTCATAACTTTTTGAGTTATCCTGCTAACCAACAAACAAAGTAACCAGTGGTAATATAAACATTACTTTGGCGGAGGTAAAAATAATAACAATAACGATAATGATGATGATAATGATAACATGTATGATAATAAGAATGTCAATGATAATGATAATTTCTATATAATAATGTTGGTGATAATGAGGATATCTATGATTATAATAACGTTAATGAAACTGATAACAACGGTAATAATAACATACCAAGAAATTGTCTCAAATGTAAATAGAAAAAAAATAAAGGAATAAATAAATAATCAAGGGAAACCGGGCCAAACACCCAACAGAATTCCTGTGCAGAAGCGACGCTAGAGATTTACGACACAAACATTACACATTTAGTCCACGAAATACCACTTTACGGAGTCTTGTTGTTATTTTTGTTGACTGAATGGCCTGAGGTGGATGGAAGGAACGCCGGAGAGGAGGAGAAAGGGGAAAGAAAGGGAGAAGAAGAGGAGAAGAGGTGAGATTAGAGAAAAAAATAGGTTTAGGGAGGGTATACAAGAGCCAGATTTAGGACTCGGATTGTGTTTGTTTACTTTGGTGTTGTTTGTCATTAATGGCTTTGGTAATGAGGGTAATTAGAGACTGATGCTGGTGATAACTGTAATGATGATATTAATAAGAATAGTAAGAGTGATCATGGTAATCACCACTTCATTCTTAGGTTGTATACAGAATTTTCTCATTTATTTTTTATTATTATTATTATTATTATTATTATTATTATATTATATTATTATTATTATTATTATTATATTATTATTATTATTATTATTATTATTATTATTATTGTTATTGTTATTGTTATTGTTATTGTTATTGTTATTGTTATTGTTATTATTGTTATTGTTATTGTTATTATGTTTTTTATTATTATTATTATTATTATTATTATTATTATTATATTATTATAATTATTATTATTATGTATAAGTTACTGAGAGCAACGCTTGGAGATAGAGGGAAATGGACATCGCCATATTATAGAGCGTAAGAAATAGAGTTGGAAACGCAGTTTATGCTGCAGCGACCTCTTATTTACTGTGAAAGGACGAACATATTTGAAGCATATGACCGCTCAAAGACGAAGTCCATATGTTGGAATGAAGTGCTAATAAAGTGGTGGTTACAGGGGGGCTTGCTTCCCTGCCTAGGAAATAAATAGAAGGTAGGAATGGTTAGGTTGGGTGTTTGGGTTCGCATGATACTTTGGTTTTGGGACTTTGTCTCTGGAGGGAGTGTCACACCCAAGAATAATTCCCTTATTATTATTGTTGTTGTTCTTGTCATTTTTATGTTGTTTTTTAACATTTTGTCAGTGATAATTTTCTTTCTTTTCTTCTATTCTCTCTGATCTTAATTTTAGAATTACAGTTGCAGTTTTTTTGCAAACTAGTGTACAGCTAGTCCAGACTGTAAATTTTTTCAATGCGTAGGGAATCCTGGTTTTAATGTAAAAAATATGCATGTAAAAATAATTTTTCACAAAATATTTGTTAGTGGATTTTCAGCACATGGCAAAGACCTCCATTGTGCGCAGAAGTGAAAAGCTCGAGCCTTCATAAGATACACACAGGTAAGCCAGTGAACTGCTAGAGAAATCTATGTGGAAATAAGCTATAAAAAGAATAGATAGAAAACAAGTCAGAAATTGTTGCACGGGGAATGTGTTCCAAAGGCAGACCAAACTTTACAGTCTGGTGGCTTGTGATTGTCTCTGACTAGCCTCGGGGTATTTTTATTGGGTCTAGAGAAGAAGTCAGGGCTCATCTGTGTGGTGAATTTTGTTGTTTTATTTCCATAAACTTTTTTGTTGGATTTCTTTTACATTTTACTTTATTTGTTTTTGCCTCATTTATTTATTTTTATTTTTTTATTTTTTTCATTTTATTCCATGCACCTGGAGGAGTTCCTTAATCCTATGATGATGGTTCTACCTCGCTATAGGCTTTGCATACTATCAGTTGTGGGAGTGAGAAATTAGTAGCATGGGAGAGATATA
>NW_020869967.1:249467-259467 GCF_003789085.1 Penaeus vannamei
AGGATGGGGACACTCCCAAGAACTTCAGTGCTGCCGATACTGATGATGAGAAGGAAACAAACGATGGCATGTGTGTAGACTCTGAAAGTGGCATGTGGGAAGGCATCAGAATGGACATTGATGCAGAGGAATTCATCATTCTTGACGAGATGATTGAGACTGACATGGTCGAGGAGAGTGAGAGCAACCCACCAACGTCCTGGGAAGCTAATGGGTCGCAAAGCCCCGAGGCAGGTGGAGGGGAAGATAAAAGAGAAGAAGGGAACAGTGGAAAAAGCCCCACCAGATGTGAGAAAGAGACCGTAACAGAAAGGGACAGGAGCAGTGAGGTGAACGTTAGTATGACTGGAACAGAAGGTATCCCTGGGTGTGGTGAAAACCAGTCGCCTAGTGAAGGACATGGGTCTGAGTCCCCCAAGGAGAGTGAGGCACTGTGCAGATCCAAGGAAAAAGAGGACAGCAAAGAGGGTATAAGTGAGGTGACCACTTTAACAGGCTTACAAAGAGAAGAAAGAACTCCAAGTAGAAGTGATATAGTGCTAGAAAATTGTGAAGGAACGAGGGAGGGGGTTTTGTAAATACAAATATTTCAAAAGGGGAAACAGACAAAGGGAAAATTTCACATGCAGAGGAAAGTTCGGCCTTGCAAGATGGCATCTCAGATCAGCTGAGTGTGTCAGCGAATAAAGAGGAAGAGGACTCTGAAGTGTTGCACACCTCTGGCTTACCTGACAGTAAACCTGATGACGCAGATGAAAAATCTGCAACAGAGGAAAGTCAGGATGTGGCCCTCTCTTGCCAGACAAAAGGCACAGCAACATTATTTCAACCAACAAGCAATAATAAGAGTGAGGAGAAAGATGCATTACAGGAATGTGTTGTGGGGGAGTCTACCTTGGAAAGGGTAGAGGCGAAGGGAGCAGGGGAATGTGCACAAGAGAAAAACCAAAGCAAAGAGCAAAACAAGAACCATGACAGAAAAGATGAGAAAGAATCAAAGGATGGACAGGAGAAAAAAGACAGCAATCAAAAGCCTAAGGAACAAACAGAAAGACCAGAGAACAATGCAAACGAGTCATTGAGTCAGGTGGTAAGAGCAAAGTGTAAATCAAGTGGCAATGCAAAAGACAGTTTGGATGCCAAGGCACCCCAGCAAACACCACAGGCAGTGACCAACAGAGGGAAAGTTCAAGGATCTGGCAAACCCCAGAGTGTCCAGCAGAAGGGAGGAGAGGAATGGAACAAAAACCTCAAAAACAAGGGGAAAGCAGTTGGCAAAAAACAAGGAACAGGTAATTGGACCAAGCTTATGAGTCACAAGAACTCCAAAGAGGAGAATAAAGGTGCTGCGAAAAGCAATAACAACAGTACCTCTTCCGGCAAAGCCACAGAAGCAGCCACAGCAAAGAAGGAGGCTGCGACTTCCAAAGACATTGCTTCCAAGAAAAAACAGGCACAAGCAAATAGAGAAGAAAGCAAGAATAAGCCCACGAAGGGCAGTAACATAAAAACATCAACAGCAAAAACAACAACAACAGCAAATAACAACAGCAAAAACATCAACAGCAAAAACATCAACAGCAAAAACATCAACAGCAAAAACATCAGCAGCAAAAACATCAACAACAAAAACACCAGCAAGAGCAACAAGGAGAAGAAAGTTCCTGCGTCAAAGAGGGAACGAGAGGAAGTGGAAGACCCCAAAAGTAGGAAGAGGCCGAGGAAGGAGAACATAGCGGAGAGAGGCATTGAGGACGAGGAATTTCAAAAGTTTTTGGAAACGTCAAAGGTTTGTAAGATTTCTTGTTTAAATGCTGTTACTGGTACTTCTCATGTTTGAATATTATGATTTACAATTTTGTTTATATTTTTTCTGTAAGTAGAGTAAAGGTTTGCACAAGTACTAGAAAATCCTTGTGAAATTACGTCTGTTTGGTTAATGAAATTACTTGAAAAGTGTATATGATATATACAACCACATTAGGTATAAGTATATATCACTGCAACTATATTTATTCACACTTCAAATGCATTTATGAGAAAGGGTTTACCACAAATACATTTCATTCTCGCATTGATGGTAAAGTAATTATTTGTGTAAAAAAAAAAAAGATTTATGATTTTTTTGTGTTTATTTATTTATTCATCTACTTATTTCCCACAGGAGGCCATGGCATCCAGCAGGAGATTCAGCCGAGTGATCATCGTCGGAGATTCACGGATTGAGCTTTTGGACAAACTCTGGGTTTTGGAGGATAAGCACATGAAGGTGGACATTGTAAGTCGTCCGTTCCTGTGTTTAAATGAGCTCCAGAAACTCATTGAGGACCTCATCAGCCTGGCACCCCAGCAGGAGACATTGATCCTGTGCAGCTTAGGCATCTACGAGATCATTGATTTTGAGGATTACAAGCCTTGCAAGGAGGCCGGAGGGCACGAGGCTGTCAAGAACATAACGATGAAGATAAAACTATATGAGGTTGATGAAGTCTGTAAAGCCCATAACAATTTGCTCAAGCAGATGAAGTTGGTGAAGAAAGCACTTGAGTCATCGTCGGGAAATGTCCGCGTCACGTTCACATCCATCCTACCTGTCAGCCTGGGGTCATTCCGGGAGGTGCAGGTGAAAGCACACAAGTCGAATGGCCAGCATGAATTGGACAGTGAGTACATGGCCAACAGTGAGGTGCAAAGCATGGATATCTGCCAGTTCCTGTTCTCTTTCAATCGACTCATCTTGAATGGAGTCAACGTAGATTACACAAAGCAAAAGATCGAATGGAACCTCCTCAAGTCCCAAATATTTCCCAACCCTACCACGATCGAGAAGCACCTTGGAGATGGCTTGAACCCGTCAGTGGAAGCCGTAAAAGCATTGATGGTTCCACACCTAAGGGACATCATTTTGAAACACTCCCAGGCACGATATCACAAGATTGTGCTGTTACAGGACTGGAGGATAAATGACTTGGAGAAGTGGACCAGTGACTTTACGTACTTGAATTTCAAAGTGATGGCCAAAGAGGAAGGAAGTATCAAGCTCTCTTGTCCTGAATCTTTGCCAGAGCTCCCAGTGTTCAAACAGTCGTTGATTGTGATAAGCTTTGGGCTATACGATCTAGTTAAGCTCACGGGAAATCCTGAAGCGAAGGTAGAGTTTCTATTCAAGGGAAGGTCAACAGAAGAAGTAAGCAAAGAAATGCTGGATAACATGAGAAATTTTAAAGATCAATTGAAGAAACATTATGAAGGCTGTGATGTTGTCTTTGCTACTATATGCCATGTAGATTTGTTATCATATTTGGAAGAAAACTCAGAACCTAGCAAAGAGGGCAAGTCACAGGAAAGTATCTCTGGTTCTTCAGAAGAACTAAGTAAGCTCAGAGACGTTATTAATGAGGTAAACAAAGCAATACGTGTAGAATCTCAAGCTAAGAAGCTGCCACTGTGGGACTTCTGTAACATAGTCTGTGGCAGCTCAGAGGACGAAGTCTCAAAGCCTCCCAAGCGCATTCCAAAGTCAATTCTCTATGATGGAGTTCACCTAACCAGGAACTCGGTTTTACGGATAATGGAAGCTTGTTTGGCATATTCCACTGTCTTGAGTATCCAAAACATTGACAGCCAAAAAGCAAAAAAAGCTGGGGTGCCTCCCACTCGTTCTCAGTCTCCACTGTTTCAGAAAGGAGACAAGAGATCTGGGTTCCACAGACAAGTCAGCCCAGAGAGCAAAAGAGAAACCAGACGAGAGGATGAGGATAGGTCTTTCAGGTTCAGAAGTAACAACAGCAGCGGCAGGAGGCCATTCACTGAGGACAAGAGCATGAGCCCTTTTCATGAGCATGTTGGGGTGAGAGCTGCTGCACGACAGTTCAGGCGGTCAGTGATGGGCATTTTGGAGATGAAGGACTCTTACAGGTCAAGAGGTAGCAGGGATAGGAGTCCTAGCCCCATCGGTGACCCTAGTCGTTACAGACCACGCTCAGGACACACACACAGTTATGCCCACACAAGATTTGGAGAGAGGGATAGGCGTAGCCCTGAGATAAGTAGCAGTTTCAGTCGTCGTCCAGCTTCTCCAAGAAGGGATGGTTGGAGACCCAGTTTCAGCCAGTTTCCTTTAAACAGGGATCGAAGCAGGGGTGGACGGAGAAGGAGCACCACCCCCCCGGAGCAGTGGGCCCAGAGGAGCGAGGAGAGAAGCCACAGTCCACACCGGAGGCGTAGGAGCCCAGTCGCAGACCAGAGAGACACCAGGACACACAAGTCCCATTGGAATCACAGGAGCAGAGAGGGTTTTAGTCCAGAGGCAAGGAACTATCCAGCGAACAGGTCTTCCAAATCAAGTCATTATCCAGCTGATGAGCGACAGAACTCCAGGAGCTCAAGAAGCCCTTTCACCTCTAAAAGGTAAGTCTTATGTCATCACTCAATCATCCATTCACAAACACACACATTCATTCATTCTTTCTCAACAGGCATTCCTATATTTACATGGTTGTTATTCCATCTCATTAAGTTTCTCTGTCTTTCTTTCTCTCTTTCCCTCTATCTCCTTCCTTTCCTGCCTCCCATCTGTTCTCCTTCCCTCTCTCTCCTTCCTTTCCTCCTCCCATCTGTCCTACCTCGCTCTCTGTCCTCTACTCGCTCTCTCCCTCTCTCCCTCTCTCCTACCCTCTCTCCCTCTCTCCTACCCGCTCTCCTACCCTCTCTCCCTCTCTCTCCCTCTCTCTCCCTCTCTCTCTCTCTCTCTCTCTCTCTCTCTCTCTCTCTCTCTCTCTCTCTCTCTCTCTTCTCTCTCTCTCTCTCTCTCTCTCTCTCTCTTCTCTCTCTTCTCTCTCTCTCTTCTCTCTCTCTCTTCCTCTCTCTCTCTCTCTCTCTCTCTTCTCTCTCTCTCTCTTCTCTCTCTCTCTCTCTCTCTCTCTCTCTCTCTCTCTCTCTCTTCTCTCTCCTCTCTCTCTTCTCTCTCTTCTCTCTCTCGCTCTCTCCTCTCCCTCCCTCCCCCTCCCTCCCCTCCCCTCCCCTCCCTCCCCTCCCCCTCCCCTCCCTTCCTCCCTCCCCTCCCCTTCCCTCTCTCCCTCTCCTCCTCCTCCCCTCCCTCTCCCTCTCTCCCTCTCTCCCTCCCTCCCCTCCCCTCCCTCCTCTCCCTCTTCTCCTCCCTCTCTCCTCCTCCCTCTCTCCTCTCTCTCCTCTCTCTCTCTCTCTCTCTCTCTTCTCTCTCCTCTTCTCTCTCTTCTCTCTCTCTCTCTCCCTCTCTCCCTCTCTCCCTCTCTCCTTCTCTCCTTCTCTCCTTCTCTCCCTCTCTTCTTCTTCTTTCCTTTCTTCCTTTCATCCTTCCTATCACTCCTCCTGTCAGGAAATATCCGATCTAGATCAGCTAATGGCGCGATGCAATGAATCTGTTTCAGCTCCGGAAGAAGCCAAAGGCCTCATCCCCCCAACGCTCCTTGAGTCCGGAGGAGAAGGATCCAATGGCTAGAGATGCAGTCAAGTCACTCTACCAGATCCACACGCGCGAGTGCGATATGTACAGGCAGCAGCCCCAGGCGCACCCGGACTATGGAAAGGAGTATAGGGCTTTCTACGAACGGAAAGCCCATCAAGTGATCCTCCTCGGCGGCGACCCTTGCACCTACGACCTGACGGAAGACTGGGGAAGCTTCTGGCCGGGGCGCATGGAGGAGATCTTCTGCGAGAGCTGGAAGAAGAAGAAGATGGAGTGTTTGGCACTCCTTCGCCCCGCTTTGTCCTCGTCTTCGTCCTCGTCGTCGTCTTCGTCGTCTTCTTCGTCGTCTTCGTCCTCGTCCTCGTGTGATTCCTCAGATGATTTGGGATCTGAGTTTGAGGAATCGAGTAAGCGCAAGCGGAAGAGGGGAAAGGCCAAGAAGAAACGAGTGTCCAAGAAGAGGAGAGTAAAGGCAGACAGAGAATCACGGGAGGATAAGAAGTCAATCAAGAGGAAGGGATCTCTGGAAACGGGTAAGTCCAATAGCGGAAGGAATTCCGACACCGTAGCATCCTTGGGTGATTGTGGCAGCAAAGGAAATATGGACTATGTTGCTGAAGGCTTCCCTCGACATTCTAGTCTTGCTGAAGACGGCCATCACTCCTTACCAGACGTGGTAAGAAGAGGTGATGGTATGGAAACTGCAGCTAGGATGCACAGAGTCCATGAAGCAAGCGGCAGCAGTCGTGAACGTCCATTAGAGGAACCAACTAGAAAGGAAAATAGCGCAGACTTAGATCTTTATAACCGTACTAAGGTAAAGCCAGGTTTAGACGATACTAAGTTCGATAGCAAGAAACTCCAAGAAATATTTAATAATCAACCAACAGAAGTGACGGATTTCTTGGCCAAGATCTTCCAAGGAACAAGCCCAAAGGCTCAGAGTACTTCAGCTTTCGTTAGCACCAGCGCCCCTTCTGCCAGAAGCCAGGAGTCATTTGACAGATCTTTGAAAGAGAGGGAGTCAGATTTATTACACTCTGGTGAAAGAAGAAGGAAAGATAGTCACTCTGGTGAAAGAAGAAGGAAAGATAGTCTCTCTCTTGGGAAGGAAAGCAGTAACTCCATAGACATGTTCCAGCTAACGATGCCAGAAACTACTACTGATTACGAGACCACAGTGATGAACCTTTTAAATCCTGACAGAAAAGAACCTCACAGAACCAGTGCATTGGAGCCTCCAACTCGTAGGACCTCTGAGGCTCCAGTCCGCTATCCAAGACTTAATTCGCCAGCTGTCTCTCAGACACTGGGAACATCATCTCTGTTGTCTGAAGGTAGTAGTAGCAGTCATTTCTTACACAGTCCACTAGAGCGGGAAAGTTCAGGCTCATCAGAAAGACTCCACCGGCGGGAAGAAATGAACTATAAAGTGAGGGGCAGAGACTATCCAAGCAGTGAGCAGAAAACTTCTCTGAAAGGTAACATTGGAACCTCAAAAGCTCCATCACTGAGAGCGTTTGAGACCCTCAATCAGCAGAGTTTCATGGAATTTTTCAACTCCCCAACGACATCCCAGGCTTTGGGGACTTCAAGTCACGTCACGTCAGAAGAAGTCTTGGACGTGTTGAAGATCCTGGACCGGAACGGGGAGAAGATGGGCGAACTCAGGTACCCAATCAGAGTCCTGTATGAGAAAGCCTCTGATCTGCAGCAGTGTGGCCAGGGCGCCATGAAGATCTTCTCCGAGAGCGAGAACATCACGCTCATGAAAGTCATCAGCAAGAGGATGTACCGGCTGTCGAACGATGGCACGCTGAGCATCATTCAGAAGGTGATCATGCAGGAAGCTCTGGAGAGGCTCAATAAGCTTCTGGAGCAAGAGAAGGAGAGGTCTCTCTATGATTCCACTGACGTTAAGAGCATTGCCCGTGCTTGTCTCAGGAAGGACGTCGAGGCCACCCTGACCTTCATCCGGGATGCTCTCGCCTACGAAGGCCACTCGGACATCTCGCAGGAGCTGCTCAAGAAGATCTACCTCAGGGTGAAAGGGGAGCAACTGAACATGATCTCCGGAAGTACGGGTAGATCTATGTTGGACTAGACTCCCTCTATTAGGATTGGAACCTCTTTGATGGAGTTGGATCCACTGTACTGGAGTCAGATCCTCTTTTGTGCAATTGGATACTTTGCAAGAGGCAGATCCACTTTTCTAGAGTTGGAGCTACTTTGCAAGTTCAAATCCTCTTTCTAGAGTTGGAACTACTTTGCAAGAGGCAGATCCACTTTTCTAGAGTTGGGGCTACTTTGCAAGGTTCAAATCCTCTTTTCTAGAGTTGGAACTACTTTGCAAGAGGCAGATCCACTTTTCTAGAGTTGGAGCTACTTTGCAAGGTTCAAATCCTCTTTTCTAGAGTTGGAACTACTTTGCAAGAGGCAGATCCACTTTTCTAGAGTTGGAGCTACTTTGCAAGGTTCAAATCCTCTTTTCTAGAGTTGGAACTACTTTGCAAGAGTCAGATCCACTTTTCTAGAGTTGGATCTACGTAGCAAGAGGCAAATCCACTTTTCTAGAACTGGATCTACTTTGCAAGTCAGATCCACTTTTCTAGAACTGGATCTACTTTGCAAGTCAGATCCACTTTTCTAGAACTGGATCTACTTCGCAAGAGTCAGATCCACTTTTCTAGAGTTGGATCTGCTTCGCAAGAGGCAGATCCCACTTTGTACACCTGGATCTACGTTCCTGCTGTACAGTTGCAGGAGTTCGACGTGCGTGGAAGGCCGCTCCGTGCACGAACTCCCGGGTGATCCAACAACCAAAGAGCTTCATCCTCAGTTGCAGATTGATCAGTTGCATCTAATATTTGGATGCGAAAAGCCTAGGGTCCTGGTCACCAAAAGGAGGTTTATGTAATTGTACTCCATTATTACTCCTTGTTACTTTATAGGGTGATTCTCTTTCAAATGTTGATACAGCGGACACATGTCAAGTTGTATAGGCAGTTCTGTGGTTATTTATTTATTGTTTTTTTTTATTATTATTGTTTTTTTATGTATTATTGTTTTTTATTTTTTTTATTATATTTCCCTTTGATTTGTTTGCATTCCATTGTAATTTGGATTACATTGCGTATTTTTTTATATAGTTTCAGCAGACGATTGTATAAATTCCGTTAATGCAAATAAATTTAATTCATATCAAGACAGTCGTTGAGTTTTATACTTCGCCTTTGCACACGAAGAAAGAAAAAAAGTGGCATAAGACATTAAAAAGGAAGGGAAGAAGATAAAAAATAAGAAATGTCACAATTCGCAATGAAACAAGCAACACGTCATTTTACACGAACCGTAATGTTTGTAATGCAAATGCAATTATGATTTACGTATTATAATTTTCCCGCGAAATCGTCCCGAACAGAGCGTAGTGGCCGTTATTTATTTTTATTTACTTTTCCTCCTTGTCATGGCGTATCAGTTATTTATTTATATATTTTGTTTATTTGGTCTTAATGAATCCTAGGAGTATTCGATTTTTTGTTATTTATATACGTAATTTTGGTTTGGTTTAGCGTGATTATTATACTTTTCACTTTTACTTTTTGCTTTTTTCAGGGAGTAATTGCTTTTGGTTAGTCGTATTTTCCCGTCAAATATATATTTTTTGTTTATTTTTAGATTAAGAAATCAAATTCAAATGCTATCAGCGTTTTGTACACATTTCTATTTTAGATGGCCGAGGTCACGAAGTGTGTATTTTTGGCGGGAATTTCGAAAGTACAAATGGCGGTCTGTAATAAACGAAGAGGTGATTTGGTATCCTTTCTTTCTCTCTCTTCTCTACTCTCTGTCTATTTTCTCTCTCTATCTCTCTCTTACTCTATTTCTCTCTCTCGCTCTCTCTCTCTCTCTCTCTCTCTCTCTCTCTCTCTCTCTCTCTCTCTCTCTCTCTCTCTCTCTCTCTCTCTCTCTCTCTCTCTCTCTCTCTGCCTCTATCCCTCTCTTTCTCTTGCTCTCTCGCTATTCGTATAAGCAATAGAAGAATCGTCAGTAAACGTTTAAATTAACTTCTAAATTATTTCAAAAGTTTTCCACATTGATTAATTATTATTTGTTTTATTTTATACTTATTTTATTATTGTCATTGCTATTATATCATTTTTTTTATTATTGCTATCGTTTTATATTATCATTATTATCATCATTTTTATTTTCATTATGAGTTTTATTCGTCATTGTTGATGATAATATTTACATATCATTATCTTGAGCTTTTTACTTTTTATTTCTATAAAAATCAAAAACAACTACTTTAGAATCTTTGTATTTTTGAAGACATTACGAAAATACACTTGTCATTATTAATGTGATTAGAATCTATACTTTTTTTTTGTAATTGAAGTTGGTGTTTACAGCAATGTTTCAATATCACTTTTGAAACTTTTTATTGTGAAAGAGTTGTGTTAAGAATAAAATGAATTTTTATATGAATATCCTGTAATTAAATATAGGCTTGCACGTGTTTGTAAATGTGTAAATAAAGTAATGACAAAC
>NW_020869967.1:261967-269467 GCF_003789085.1 Penaeus vannamei
GAAAATAATGTGTATGACTGACCGACTTCGAAGTCTCCTAGTCCAAAAAAATGGGTAAGGTAAACTCGATGTTTGCTAATAAAAAGAAAAAAATATATATATACAATTTAAGAAGAGTGATGTTGCAGTTTTTCTTTACTAGTTTTTTCATTACTTATTGCTTGCACGGCTGTGGGATTCGCGCCGGCCTGGCAGTGGGGAAGCTGTTGCCGGCCCTGTCATTTATTTTATTTATTTTCTCTCTCTCTTCTCTTCTCTCTTCTCTCTCTCTCTCTCTCTCCTCTCTCTCTTCTCTCTCTCTCTCTCTCTCTCTCTCTTTCTCTTTCTCTTCTCTCTCTCTTCTCTCTTCTCTCTCTCTCTCTCTCTCTCTCTCTTTCTCTTTCTCTTTCTCTCTTTCTCTTTCTTCTCTTTCCTTCTCTTTTCTTTCTCTTTCTCTTTCTCTTTCTCTTTCTCTTTTCTCTTTCTCTTTTCTTTCTCTCTCTCTCTCTCTCTCTCTCTCTCTCTCTCTCTCTCTTCCNCCCCGGCTCTCCCCGCGCCGCCCGTCGCCGTCACCCCGGCGGTCTCCCTCCGTGGTGTTTTTTTTGTTTTTTTTCCTCCTGCCGCCTTGCCCCTTTCGTCCGTCTCCCTCTGGCCGCGTTGTTTCGCTTCCCGCCCCGGGCGCTGTCGTTGCCGGGCCCTTCTGGGTTTCCCCCCCGCTTTTTGTCCGGCTCTCTGCCTTCGCCATTTCTTGCTTTGGTTTGTTTCTTTCGCCGATCTTTTTTCTCGTTTCTTCTCCCTTTTTTTCGTTTCTTCTCGCGGTGGCTTTCGTCGCCCGCCGCGGTGCTGCGCCCCGCCGGCCCTCCTTTCCGCCGCGTGGCCGCATTTTGCCCTTCTGTACCGTTTTCTTTCTGGCGGGTCGGGCCCCGTGTGTACCTGTTCTCCTGTGGCTGTTGTCCCGGTTTGCCCCGTCCGTCCTTCTCGGTCTTCCTCCTGCTTCCCCTGCGTTCCTTTTCCTGTGCCCTTTTGCTCTTGTCTCTCTTTCGGCCTCTCTGTGTCTATCTCTGCCTCCCTCTTCTTGGCCCCTGCGCCTGCCGCCTCCCGCCCTTGCCCCTCCTGTGTCTGCTGCCCGCCTTCGCCGTCTCCTTCGTCCCACCCTGGGTCCGGTACCCTCGCTGTTTGGCTATCCCCCGCCCCCTCTCTCTCTCCCCTTCCGCCGCGTGCTGTTGCCGTTTTTCTTCCTCGGTTTTTCTTCCTTCTTGCTTGCCCGCTGTGGGCTTCGCGGCCGGCCTGGCCGTGGGGCCGCTGTTGCCGCCCTGTCCTTTTCTTCTTTCTTTTCTCTCTTCTCTCTCTCTCGTGCTCTCTTGCCTCTCTCTCTCTCTCTCTCTCTCTCTCTCTCTCTCTCTCTCTCTCTCTCTTTCTCTTTCTCTTTCTCTCTCTCTCTCTCTCTCTCTCTTCTCTCTCTCTCTTCTCTCTTCTCTTTCTCTTTCTCTCTTCTCTTCTCTTTCTCTTTCTCTCTTTCTCTTTTCTCTTTCTCTTCTCTTTCTCTTTTCTCTTTCTCTCTCTTCTCTTTCTCTCTCTCTCTCTCTCTCTCTCTCTCTCTCTCTCTCTCTCTGTTTTGGGGGGATGGGTGAGTTGGTTTTTGTTTTTATCCAATAGTTTCCCCAGTCACGTGTGCCTCGCCCCTGTGGCTTTCCCACTTGCCGCCACGTTGTTGCCTCATTATTTTACCATATTTTACTAGTTTACCCTATACATACATACACACATACTAACACGTTTTGTATGTCGTGCCCTCTCCCCTCCCCCCTCCCCCAGTCTCTCGCTTTTTTTTTTTTTTTGGGGGGGGGGGGGGGGGGGGGTAGGAGACGGAGACTGAGGCCCAACCGCAGGGGTGCGCTACCTTTGACCTCAGCCTCGCCTCAACTGATTTCACACGTCTCTTCTTCTTCCCCTCCTCTTCCTCCTTTTCTTCTCTTTCTCTTCTTCCTCTTCCTCTTTCTTCCTCTTCTTCCTTTCTCCTGTTTTCTTCTTCCTTTCTTTCTCCATCCCCCTTTCTGCCCACATCTTAAAGTTTCCTCTGTCTCTTCTACCCCCTCCTCTTCTTCCTCTTCCTTCTCCTCTTCCTCATTTCTTACTCTTCCTCCTTCCTCTTCCTCCTCTTCTCTTCTCCATCCCCTTCTGCCCACACCTTAAAGTTTCATCTGTCTCTTCTACCCCCTCCTCTTCTTCCTTTTTACCTCCTCCTCCTCTCCTCTTCCTCATCTTCTTCTCTTCCTCATCTTCTTCCTCTTCCTCCTCTTCCTCTTCTCTTCTCCATCCCCCTTTCTGCCCACACCTTAAAGTTCCCTCCACTTGCCCTTCCTCTCTACCCTTCTCCAACACCATACTTCCCCACAGCGCTCTGCAACCCCTGACCTCTAACACATTTTGTCCCGATCGTTGACCCCGTTTGACCTTTTTTGCCTGCTGCTTTGTCATAGCGCTGCGTGACCTTGTCTTGCCTGGCGCTTTAACCCCGCTAATGACCTTCGATGTTGAAGCGGCAGAAAGGTTTCAGTAGTTAAAGGAATAATTTGTGTGCGTGCATATGTATACATATCTATATCTACATATATGTATATATATCATATTTCTATATACATATACATGCACACACACGCATATATATGTGTGTGTGTATATATATATATATATATATATATATATATATATATATATATATATATTATATATATGTATATATATATGTATAAGTGTGTGTATGTTTAAAGACATACATATAGATGTATATAGATTCATTTATTTTTTTTTTTAATCTTTGAATATTTGATTAAGAAACCAAAAATGCCGCCGGAGACCTTTAAAACCACTGACGGTCCCTTTGGCGATAACCCAAATATTGATAGGGATAAAATTAGTCATACTCACTCCCTCCAGCTCTATTTTTCTACCCCTACTCTCTCTCTATGTATCAGTCTATCAGTCTCTCTCTCACGCTCTCTCTCTCTCTCTCCTCTCTCTCTCTCTCTCTCTCTCTCTCTCTCTCTCTCTCTCTCTCTCTTCTCTCTCTCTCTCTCTCTCTCTATGTAACCTCATGACGTCAGGCATCCTTTCCCTCTTTTCCCCTGTTCCTCTTTATCCATTCTTCCTCTTATTTCTTTTCTTCTGTTTTCTCGGGACTACTATTTTTCTTTTTTTTTTTTTTCTCTCTCCTTCTTTTTCTCTCTTTGGCCTTTTTTATATTGTTTTTTTTCTCTCCTTTTCCTTCTTTGGCCTTTTCTATATATGTTTTCCAAGTTGAGTTTGTTACTGACGAAGGTAGGTATAGGAGAAATGAAACAGAAAATGATAATAATGTGAGTCGAAGGTTATACGAAGGAAAATAAGTGGAAAATGAATTAGAAAGTAAATTAGTTCCCCTTTTCTTGTTTCTTTTTTAATGTTTTCTTATTTCTCTTCTCCTGTAATTTCTCTTTCTCTTTGCTTTGCTTCCATTCCCTTTATTTCACTCTCTTCCTCTCCTTTTCTTCATATTTCTCTTTCCTTTTTCCATCTCGCCATCTCTTCCACTTTCTCCCCTTATCCTTTTCCATCTCCCTTTCTTCCACCTTCTCTCCCTCTCCTTTTCCATCTCTCACTTTCTTCCACTTTCCCTCCCTCCCTTTCTTCCATTTTCTCTTCCTCTCCTTTTCCATCTCTCCCTTTCCTTCCTCATCTCTCCATTTCTTCCACTTTCTCCCACTCTCCTTTTCCCTCTCTCCCTCTTCCCATCCTTCTTTTTTTCCCCTCTCCCCCCTTCTTCCACTTTCTCTCCTTCTCCTCCCCCCCTTCTTCTCAGACGCTCTCACTCTCTTTACCATTCATGCAATCGGGATACACACACCATGCAACAATAACCTTTCCTAACACTCTTGCAACAAGTGGATCCAGAGTGTGTGTTGCAGGGGTGGAGTCGCACCATATCAGAGAAAGTTGCACGTTTGGCAAAGGCCTTTTATTTTTTGTTGCAGAGGGCCGTTCGTGCGTTTTTCTTTTCGGTTGCAACTTGGGAGCCGGGGGAGTTGTGTCATGTTGCAGGTAAGTGGAAGGAGAGAGGGAGAGAGAATGCTGAATGAGAGATGGTTTTTAAAGACATCATTGTTATGGCTATTGGCACTGTTATCATCGTTATTATTGCTGTTATCACTGTTATAATTATTGGTGGGTTTTTTCTTTTGTTGCACATTTTGATGGAGTGGATTAGTATGGTTCGCAATGCAAAATGAATTTGTTCAATATCGTTTGCAATTTTGACTTTTTAAATTATAAGCATAGGCCATATGTACATCACACACACACACACCACAACACACACACACACACACACACACACACACACACACACACACACACACAACACACACACACACTCAACACACACACGCACACATATATTTGTATATAACATATATTTCATTCTATTTTGGAACCCGTTGGGCACGTCACGTGACCACGGAACATTCTTGGAGAGCGATGATTCATGAGTTAACTGGTTACTCACTTTTCATGCCGTCTCGTCGCCTCGCAGCTGCCCTGACCTGTCTTCCTTACGACAATTTTGGCCAAGGACAAGTATTTTTTCCTTTTGTATTTTCTTTTTCTTTGTTTTGTTTTTTTTTTCTTCTTTTTCTATACACATATTTCTTTTATTTTCTTTCTTCCAGTGCAACAGTTCCATTTTTTTTTTTATATCTCCGGCGTAATCCGAAGGACTTGGGCGCCAGGACTCCCGTAGGATCCCCCAGGACGAGGTTGAGGAGGTCGACAGCAATCGGCCTTCAGGGACTCCCAACCCCGGGTTTCTCCTCGGGGGAGGGGGGGGGGTTACGCGATTCTGACATTTATTTTCGTTTCCTCGGGGGGTTTACGCGCTCTCTGGTGTCTAGGTAGTACACGCGACCACTAGATACCAATGCTAAAAGTGACCTGCAGTGTCTGAGGCCATAGTACTGACATTTATTTTCGTTTCCTCGGGGGGTTTACGCGCTCTCTGGTGTCTAGGTAGTACACGCGACCACTAGATACCAATGCTAAAAGCGACCTGCAGTGTCTGAGGCCTTGGTACTGATATTTGTTTTCGTTGGGATTGGTTTAGAATTGGTGGTTTAGTGAGTATCAACCTGCGGTAGCTGTTGCGTCATTGTTGACATTTCCTCGCAGTTGCTCTTCCTTAGCAGACCTTGAGGATGATGAGTAGCAGGATGGGAGATTATATTTATGATTTCACAAACACATACATTCATTCACACACACAAACACACATTTATATATATTAATTAATATATTCATATGTATATACTTGAAGCCTTTACATATAGCCTTAATGAACTAATTTTTATTTTCATTTGCAATAAAATCGACGCGTACTTTCCGAAGCGAAACCCATTTCACCCTAAACCAGTTTTTTAAAAAGTCTGATCGTCCATAAAACCACATTTGGCAACCGTTCCATCCGCCTATTCAAGACAAGAGAACCAAGTGGACGAAGACATACGGCGAGCAAGGGTCTATAGGAGACAAGGAAGGAGCAAAAACCGGAAGGAAGAGCAGGTTCGCAGCCCCTCGAGAGCAGACAAGAAGCGACAGGGACGTGAAGGGTCGCAGAGGCGGGAGCGAAGCGCGCCGACAACCCCCCACGCATAGTGATGGGCTTGAACTGGAGCAGAGAAAACCGGCTGCGACCCTGCTTGCTCGTCAGCGTTGCCAAGGGAGGCGGTTGGGTCTAGCGCTACAGTTTATTAGTGTTGACGTTCCTGCTACCTTCCTTGCCCGTCAGCGTTGCCAAGGGAGGCGGTTGGATCTAGCGCTACAGTTTATCAGCGTTGCTAAAGGATAGTGTAGACGTTCCAGCTACCGTCCTTGCTCGTCAGTATTGCCAAGGAAGGCGGTTGGATCCAGCGCTACAGTTTATCAGCGTTGCCAAGTGTAGTTTTGAAGTTCCAGCAACCTTCATTTCTCGTCAGTGTTGCCAATGGGAGCACCAACTACTTTCCTTGTTCGTCAGTGTTGCCAAGGGAAACTTTCGAATAGCTGCCTCGACTTGGCTTGCTTGTCATGGTAGCCAAGAGACCTTTTAATGCTAGTCGCTACGTATAGAAACGTCTTCATTGGCGCGACAATTTAACCTGCTCTCCAGTGTTACCAGATGTATTTCTACCAGCCACCTGCGACCTGGCGAGCTTATCAACGAATATAATTTTACCAGCTGCTACAACTCCAGCGAATATTTGCCCATATTTCTTAATTTCCCGCTGTGTGCAACTTTTGTCTCCCAAATTATTCTTTTCCAACAGCCGCGCAGTTTAGCCAGCCCGCCATTGTTACCAAGGATAGCGTCTAAATTACTAGTACATCTTTTACCACCTACCAGTGTTGCCAAGGAAAGCATTTCTCCCTACAGCTGCATTTCAGACCGCTCGCCAGTGTTGCCAAGAGAAGCGTTTCCAACCCGCTAAACTGTTCGTGTGGTGAGCGATTCCTTTCATATTCGTTATTTATTCTCTTTAGTGTCCCTCAAATCACACCAAATTGCTGTGGTTTAACGAAAACGATGGTTTGGTAATTTTCAGATATTTTGAGACCGTTGGGAATGCAAGGAAAGAGAGGTTTCTAAATTTTGTTTTATTTTGTTCTTTATTTTGTTCAAATACCTGAGTTTTTTTTTCTCCAGTATTTAAACTACATTATTGGAATTTGGTTGATGAAAAGGTTAATGATGATTAAATAGAAATGTATGTAAATGGAAATGTTAAAAAAAATAAAAAAAATAATAAATGGGATAGATCTTTAAAAAAAAAACATGAATAATAGAGAATATAGAATTATTATGATTTTGTTCATCCGATCAGTAATAATAATATGTTTAAAGAGAAAAAAGAAAAAGAAAAAATAAATTGTGACAGGAAAGAAAATATATAAAAAAAAAATAGCTTAACTTAAAGTGACACATTCCCCCCCCCGCCGTCTCCTTACTCCTTCCCTTTTCTCTCATTTAGTCCCTTTACCCCCCTCCCCTCCCCCCTCTTTTCACTACTCTCCCCCTCCCCCTCCCTGTTTCACTGCTCTCCCCCCTCCCCCGCTCCCTCGCTTCTTCCCCCCCCTCCTCTACAATTTCTTCCCTACCTCTCTTCCTTCACCATTCTCTCTCTCCCTCTCTCCTTCACCATTCTCTCCCCCTCCTTCCTCCACCATTCTCTCCCCCTCCTTCCTCCACCCATTTTCTCCCCCTCCTTCCTCCACCATTTTCTCCCTCTCTCTCCTCCACCATCCTCTCCTTCCCTGTCCCTCTACTTCCCCCCTCTTCCTCCTCTCCATCCCTCTACTACCCCTTCCCCTCTTCCAATATCCCCCCTCTAACCCAATTACCCCCCCCCCTCTTCTTCTCCTACCCTTTTTACCTTCTACCCTTCACTTCCCTTACATGCTACCCTCCCCTCCCCTCCCCTTCCTCACCCGTCCCTCTCACCCCTCCTTCCCTCCCTC
>NW_020869967.1:279467-284467 GCF_003789085.1 Penaeus vannamei
CAGAGAGAGAGACCTATCTTAGATAGAATAACATAAATAAACACAGACAGATAGAGACAGCAAAAAAGAAAGAAAAAAAGAGATTGTACCAAATACCACCCTCCCCTCCCCCTCCCTCCCTCCACCGTAATAACAGACTCCCCCTCCCTCTCCCTCCTTCCCTCCCCCCCCCCATCCACCCCCTACCCCTCCCTTGCACTCTGCCCCCTTGCCCTTTTCACAGGTGACCTCTCTGACCTCGGCTCTTGGCTCGGGTGGTTTTTCGCTAATTGCCGAACCAGGTCGTTTGGCTTCAGTCCTTGTTATAGAAGGGTCTCTTTTTGGTGAAGGCGGTGGATTAGAAGGAGTAGGAAGAGAAGAAGGAGGAGGAGGAGGAAGAAGGAGGAGGAGGAAGGAAGGAGGAAGGAGAGGAGGAAGAAGAAGAGAAAGAGGAGGGGAGGAAGAATAAGAAGAAAAAGAGGAGGGGAGGAAAATGAGAAGAGAAAGAGGAGGGGAGGAAGATGAGAAAGAGGAGGGTGAAGGATAAGAAGAGAAAGATGGAGGAGGAGGAGAGGAAGATGAGAAGGAGGAAGAGGATGGGAGGAGGAGAAGGATGTGGATTAGGAGCAAGAGGGGCAGGAAGTGGAAGAGTAAGAGGAGGAAGAAGAAGCACAGGAGGAGGAGGAGGAAGAAGGAGAAGATGAGGGGAGGAGAGGAGGGAGGGATGTTTTCGGTTGTTTGGTTTGGAGTGGGGGGGGGGGGGGTGGCTTAACGGATTTTTTTAAAAATTGTGTTTTAACTAGGATGGATTTTTTTTTTGCTTTTGGATTCTCTCTCGCTTTGTTTTTTTCTTTTATACCTCTCTTAATTAAACATACATCTTGAAGAAGTTTTATGTTATATTCTTATGATTCATTGATTTAAAGAACAGAGATAGTGATAATAACAATGTGTATAATAGATATATCATAATATGTGTTGATACGTCTTTATCAACTTAGCGCGGAGTACTTTACACTAACCACTTATAAGGTATACATATTTGTTATTTTACCGTGAATCTAACAGAATTAGTTTGACTCACTCGAGTAATTACTCGGCACACGTCACCACACAATATCCAATTCACAATGTAACACAACACAACAGCACAGATTACACCACAACTACTTCACCCATCCAAACATTCACACGCTTCATTACTGCACAACAACATATTCATCCCATTTTTTTATGAACAGTTCCCACCCTGTTACTACACAACGCGAATATTACTACATTTCCATGCGACCGCCGCCCTTTCTCACCACAGGCCGCGTACCAGAAACTGAATCACACACACAAACACACACACCCAACGCACACACACACAACACACTACACATCACAACATCACAACACACAGCTACAAATCTACACACACACAGATTCCACAACACACACTTCACACACACAGAACTCAATCACCACGACCACGAACACACACACACACAATCGAGCATCACACATCCACATATGACATATAAATTACACACGCCACACTACACACACGCACACAGCACACACAGCGCAATAATGAATCAGCAACATCGCAATCATCCACCACACAGCACACGACACACACAGACGATTCTTATGCTACTACACACAGGCACCACTATTTTGCCATCATACATTCCACACACCACACACACACACACACATATATATAAAGTATATAGTCATATATATATATATATAATATATTATTATTATAATTATATTATTATATATATTATTATAGTATAATATATATTTCGGATCGATATTATAGATACATAAAGATACAAAAAATGCGTCTAATGCAGCCGGCAAATACGGGCATATGTCATATTGATAAGATAAATAGTAATAGATAACTTGAATCACGATATGCTAGTATAAAATAGATATATAATAGACATTATGATATGATAGCTTTAAACGGGTAGATTTGGATATGGTAGTATCGGTAGATTAGGAATAAAGATTTAAATTGTGGTATGGGTAGGTATATGATAAATGGAATGGATTAGATAAAGTATTAAGTGGATGGAGTAGATAGAATAAATCATTACGATAAATAGATGATAAATGAAACAGATAGGTGGGTGGAGTAGGATAGAATAGTAGATAGATAGATAGATATGCGGCAGAAATTTTCTCATGTTTCTGGGCAGTTAATCTTTATATCGTCTCCAACTCTCCAGTTAAGTTATACGCCCCTATCTCTCCCGGCCTTTCTAGTTTCTCAACGCCCTTCCCTACCCGGCACTTATTATTTTATTATAGTTTCTCACCTTCAAGTCACTTTCCTCGCTTCTGCTACTTCTTGCTTCAATAGGCAACTTGCCACAATTTATTGTCAAAATAAAAACTCTCTTCTGGATGCGCTGAATGATGCCAAACATTTATCTTTTTTTAACTTTTCCTAAGCATATATCATATGACCCATTTCGCATAAATCTTTTATTTCGTTTATTCACACATTATATAGTTTTTTATATTATTGATTAAATCCAATTCTCTTTATATAAGTTTATATCGTTAGTGAACTTTATCTTTTTTTACGATATTGGGTTCATCATCCCGACCACTCTCTCTCCCAACTTGTCACTCAAAATCCACTTTTCCAGTTTTTACCTAACAAGCCTACTCTGACTCACACGCAATTTATTTATCTTCTTGCACATCCTTATAGTTCTCCATTTTTATACATACAATCCGCATTTGTCCATTTTTATCCCATTCCACATCCCTCACTTTAACATTAATCCTAACTATTTCCAATATTTTATAAACACATCAGCACCAACCCACTTCTCACAACTTCTTTCCACTAAATCCCCACTTTATCCATCCCCACATTGCCCCTCTTCCTTAATCCAAACCTGCACTTTTATCCTCTTTTATAAATAACAGGAAGTACTACTACCCAATCCCCACTCTCCTACGTGTACCCAAAAATCCGTCTACACACTTACACCCACATTTACCCAACACAGTTCTCGCCGCACTTTAGTACCCCGGCTACAACACTTTTCCCACTTTTATCACAAAGCCTGACACTTCCCGCACGACTTTTACAAACCAAACCATTCCTACTTTCCTACTCTTTACCGCTAACACACTCCCACATTTAACACCCCAATATAGCCCGTCAATTTTCCTCCACATTTTTACCTCCTACTACACAGCTTGCCCCCACTATGGTTCACACTCATCCCCACTGTTGTATACCTACAGCACTGTCGCCAGCATTACCCCAACCCTCAACATTTCCCACTTTTTACCCCAACTCGTCGCCCCTTCCCACTGTTAACCTACACACATTATCGCCCCTACAGTTTTCATCCTAGATCCCCAACTTTTTACCTAATCCAAAGCACTTCCCACAGGTTGTAACCACCAACGCCGCACTCTCTACAGCTTTCGCTAGGGATCACACTTATATTACCCATCATCCATCCCATCTCTTATCACTATATCCCTTGACGCCATTCCCCACATTCTCCTCTCCTCTTAATCTACCAGACACCACCTTCCCCACTTTTAACCACTTTGGTGATTCCTATCTCCCCACTCCCCTATCTTTACCATATTTATTTTACACTACACACTTCCCGACATACTACCCAACCCCCCTTTCCGCACTTTTTACCTTTTACCTCATTCCCCTCATCTCACTCATTATGTTTTCAGCTACTTTTGCTGAATGCCGCTTCCACTTACCTAAATACTAGTATATCCTCCACACTTTCCACAAAACCCTTCCCCTTCCCCCTTTAACCGGCATCACCATTGCCCACTTTTTTTCAATAAGACCTTTGCATTCTAATTTAATAACATCTTCCAACCCACTTTATCCGCCTACTTCCTCTCCTTATTCTATTTCCTTCTCTTCATTTCTTCCCTATCCAACATTTCCCCAATAACCCTCCCTTCCCACTTGTTAACACCACCCTCTACCTCCCTTCGCTACTTTTACCCTCAAACGCCTCCCTTCCCATATTTCTACCCCATTCCCTCTCTCCCACTTTCACTTAATCCACATTTCCCAACCCTCCCTTCCCACAGCTTCCCAACCCTCCCTTCCCCTTAATCCCCTTCCACTACCCCATTCCCCTCTCCCACTTTCACTTAATCCACATTTCCCCAACCCTCCCTTGCCCACATTTTCCCAACCCTCCCCTTTCCCCACATTTTCTTTCCCCTTCCCCCTTCCCCTTCCCACTTTTACCCATTCCCTCTCTTCCACTTTCACTAAATCCACATTTTTACCCTACACGCTTCCCACATATCCCCAACCCTCCCCTTCACTTTTACCCTACACACTTCCCCACATTTCCCCAACGCTCCCCCTTCCCACTTTACCACCCTCCCTTCCCACTTTTACCCCATTCCCTCTCTCCCACTTTCACTAATCGCCCCACACTCTCTCTGCCGAAGTCGAGATCACGCTGTACTCTGCCAAACGCCCAGAGGCCAACTGTTCTTTTAATAGGCCGTTCTCGAGTCAGGAATTAGGCCTACAGGTATACCCCGTGCCCTCATCTTGTTGCTTTCTGTTTTCTTTCTGTTTTTTTTTTTTTTTTTTATTTTTTTCCTCTCTTTTCCTCTCTTTCTCTCGTTCTTTTTTTTTCTCTCTCTTTCTCTCGTTCTTTCTCTCTGTCTGTCTGTCTGTCTCTCTCTCTCTCTCTCTCTCTCTTTCTCTCGTTTCTCTCGTTTCTCTCGTTCTCTCGTCTCTCTCTCTCTCTCCTCTCTCTCTCTCTCTCTCTCTCTCTCTCTCTCTTCTCTCTCTCTCTCTCTCTCTCTCTCTTCTTCTCTCTCTCTCCTCTCTCTCTCTCTCTCTCTCTCTCTCCCTCTCTCCCTCTCCCTCTCCCTCTCCCTCTCTCTCTCTCTCTCTCTCTCTCCTCTCTCTCTCTCTCTCTCTCTCTCTCTCTCTCTCTCTCTCTCTCTCTCTCTCTCTCTCTCTCTTTCTCTCTTTCTCTCTTTTCTCTCTC
>NW_020869967.1:291798-296798 GCF_003789085.1 Penaeus vannamei
GGTTGTATGTTTGCGTGGTACTGGATATGTTTTAGAAAATGGGAGGTAATGGTGTTTTTTTTAAGTGGAGAGAGAAATATGGCGGTAAGGACGCCGTTTGGGATGAATTCGTGATATATTTCTTGGGTTTATTACTGTTTGAAAGATTTATTTTTTTGTTATAGTAATTACCTCGCGCAGACGACAGCGAAAATTTTGTCTCTTTGTCGTCGTCCTCCTCCTCCTCTCTCCTCCTCTCCTCCCTCCTCCTCTATTCCTCCTCCTTCCTCCTCCTCCTCTCCCCCTCCTTCGTATACTACATTTGCTTATGCTACTTTATTTTCTCTTCTACTCCTTCTACAGTTGCTACTTCGCCTATGCCTTCTACTACTACATCCTCCTTTCCTCCTCTTTCCTCCTTCCTCCCCTCCCCTACCCTCCTTCCTCCTCCCCTCCTTCCTCCTTCCTCCTTCTTCCCTCCTTCCTCCTTTCTTCTTCCTTCCCTCGTCCTTTCCTCTTCCCTCCCTCCTCCTTTCCTCTTCCCTCCTTCCCCCCCTCCTTTCCTCTCCCCTCCCTTCCTCCTTCCCCCCTCCTTTCTCCCTCTTCCTCCCTCCTCCTTTCCTCCTTCCTCCTTCCCCAACATTCCACGTGAGAACAGCGCCAGCGTAACCCAAACATACCCCGTGACCTTGTTTTCCCTGTATATACCGCACCTTACCCCTCTATTAGAGCGATAATGATGTTTATAAAGGCCAATTGATCTGCGAGTCGGAGGGACGGAGGGACGGAGGGACGGAGGGAGGGAGGGGAGGAGGGAGGGAGGGAAAGAGGGAGAGGGATGGATGGATGGAGAGAGGGAGGAAAGAAAGATTCAGGGAGAAGGAGGGATGAAAGAAGGGTGGGAGAGAGAGGAAGGAGAGAGGTGAGGAAGAGAAAGAGAGAGAGCGAGCTAGAGCGAGCGAAAGCGAGCGAAAGTGTGAGCGAAGAGAGAGAGAGAGAGCGAAAGAGTTAGCGAGCTAGAGGGAGCTAGAGAGGGAGCTAGAGAGGGAGCGAGCTAGAGAGGAGCTAGAGAGGGAGCGGAGAGAGAGAGAGAGAGGGAGCTAGAGAGGGAGCTAGAGAGGGAGCTAGAGAGGAGCTAGAGAGGGAGCTAGAGAGGGAGAGAGAGGAGAGAGAGGAGAGAGAGAGGAGAGAGAGGAGAGAAGAGAGAGAGAGAGAGAGAGGAGAGAGAGAGAGAGAGAGGGAGGAGAGAGTGAAAGAGAATAAAGAGCGACACCGCTTACGCACGTGTAGGATTCGGCGCTTTGTCCCGGACACGCTTGCCTGCCACGCAAAATTGGTGGGGGAGGGGGGGGGGGGCGGGGGAGGCGAGAAATTGGGTATGTGTGAATGGGATTGAGGGCACAGGGGGGGGGGAGAAGGGGAAGAGAGGATGGAAGGAGTGGAAGGGAATGGTATGCAGAATAAGGCTGGTGTATGGAGAGAGAGGAAGAATGAGTAAAATGGAGAGGGGAGAAAGGGAGTAAATGAAGGATTTTTTTTTTTAAAAATGTTCACACACACACACACACACACACACACACACACACACACACACACACACACACACACACACACACACACACACACACACCACACACACACACACACACACACACACACACGAGAGTGACAGACAAACACACCGAGACAGAGAAGAGAGCGCCACGCACGTAAACAGGAGCAAATCCCTCCAATGACGAGGGCGCGACACCATAAACAACTGCACAACCACACCCGCGCCACAGCAGCAGACGAGCAGGTGGGCGGGCGTGAGGGTGGCGGGGGCGGAGGGCGGGTATGGGCGAGAGTGCTGACGGATATGGGCGTGACTGCATCTGTGCGTGTGTGTGTATTGAGCGAGGAGGAGAGTTGGATGGTCATGTACGCATTTCTCTTCCCCCTTTTGTGTATTACGTGAAAGTGTTTCCGCTTTTTTACCGGAAAAGTCACTCTTATCTATATATTCTATCTATATAATGTATATAATTTTGTTCAATTTGTATGTTTATATGTATCTGTGCTAATAATAATGTGTGTGTGTTATGTTTTTTAGTAGTTTCTCTTTGTAAATAAATTCATGGATACATAAACTCAAAGTTATCACCCAAGTAATAAAAATTGGACCTAAAAAAAATAAGTAACAAAAATGACTATGAATAATTGAATTGGTTACAATAAAAGAGGATTCGAAAGGCAAGAATTCCAGTCATTAAGGCATGCGTTGTGAGGGTCTTAGGGAGCTTTTTAAGGGTAAGAAAGGGAGGGAGGGAGGGAGAGGTTGCACTGGGGAGGGATATAGGAGGGTGGTAGAAGGGTAAGGATGGGGGGGGGGGTGTTGGGTGGAGGGGGGAAGGGGTGTGACAGGAGTTTACCGTTACAAAAAAACAGCCATTTTGGTCTTGGGTTCAACCGGTACGTGAGGGGATTTTTTTTTTGTGCGTTTTTTAAATATTTATTATTATTATTATTTACTATTTGTTATTGTTATTACTGTTATTGTTATTATTATTATTTATTATTATTGTTATTGTTATTATTGTTATTATTATTGTTATTATTATTGTTATATTATTATTATATTATTATTATTATTATTATTATTATTATTATTATATTATTATTATTATTATTATTATATTATTATTATTATTATTATTATTATTATTATCATTAGTGTAAGCTATTTAAAAAGAGACGCTGAAAAAATCGAGATTTATACCACCAAAGGCGTCAGTACAGGTCAAGATACAGCTAAGAAAGAATGAAAGAATAGTAAGCCAGCTATTCACGTAAGAAAAAACATGTCAGCTGATCTTTCAAACTTCTCAAGAGTCGGGTTATTAAGCTTTAATATTTGTTAGACTTTGGGGGGGGGGCAATGGGTAGGTGAGGATTTTTTTTTTTTACCTTGGTTTTATTTTTTTATTTATTTTTTTTTTTGGTTAGTATTAAAGTTTTGTTTTCGTTCGTGACTGTTATTTGTGATTAGAATTAGTATATTTTTAGTGGTTTTACGGCTTTATTTTTTTTCATAATTCTGTTTTTTTTAATTATTTATTATTGTGAATTAGCCTTGTTTTTATCGTTGTTGGTGCTGGCGTTTGTTATTAATATATTATAACCATTTGTTAATCTTTCCATTTACAAGATTAATAGTCAATGGCTCTATCATTATCATCAGCATCAGCCTGTCATTATTGTAAAAGTGTTTATTTATGTTTATGAAGCTCTCGGGGCATAGTCATTGTATTTCTATTAATCACTGTTTTTGTTGTTGTTGTTGTTGTTTATTTTGCGTTGGTACCATTTTGTTATGTTTATTTTGTTTTATCTTTTATTTATGTTTTATTTCACTGTTTATAATTCTCGTTAACCGAGCTCTCCCGTTGGAAGATTTGTTAGTGTATATTAGTGTGTGTGTAAATATTTTAGGTTTTGTATTATTTGTTACGTTTTTCGGTATCGGGATTATCATCGTCGTCGTCGTCATTATCATCATCGTCATTATCATCATCGTCATCATCATCGTCGTCATCATCGTCGTCATCATCGTCATCGCTATTGTTGCCGTTGTCTTATTGTTATCATCGTTTTATTCATTTATCACTGTCAGTTATGGAAATATGTCACATTTATGATATCACTCTACTTAACATATTTCATTGTGTTATTTGATGATTATCATATTTATTCAATTTATACAATTTTACTCATATTTAATTGCATATTTTTTAATGTAAGTTGGAATTTAAAGTTTTCTTATGATATTTATTAATTTTTACACGTAAATTGTTTCCATCACAACTTTTTTAAACATTTTATATAATTATTGGTTATAATTATTACTATCTTAATTATTATTTTCATTTTCATCAATTATGATTTTTATATATATGTATAAGGTACGTTTTCATCATATTTTTAACGCAGCTTGATTTTTTTATGGTATTTTTTATTCTTTGTAATTTTCGTTTTGTATTTTAGTTATTCATTTATTAGTAATTTTATTTTTATGTATTTTAATTATCTATTTCAGGTTTATGTATTTTATTTTATTTATTTATTTATTTTATGTATTTTATTTATATATTTCAGTTTTATGTATTTATTTATATATTTCAATTTTTGTATTTTATTTTATTTATTTCAATTTTTTATATTATTTATATTTTTTTATTTTATGTATTTTATTTTTTAATTTTATTTTTATTTGTTTTATTTTCATGTATTCTATTTTATGTATTTTATTTTATGTATTCTATTTTTTTGTTTTTATTTTTTATTTTTTATATTGTTTTATTTATTTCTAGTGTATGCATTTTATTTATGTATTTATTTATATTTATTTTATTTTATGTATTTTATTGTTTATATTTATTTTATTTTATGTATCCTATTTTTATATATTTTATTTTGTTTTATTTTATTTATATTTATTTATTTTTATTTAGCTATTCTTATTTATTGTCGTCTCAACTCCTCATAAAATCCACGCGGCGGCAACCGAGGTCAACAGCAAGCAAAACCGGTTGGCTTGGGTTGGGGCTCTGCTAATTTGTTTGTTTGTTTGTTTTTGTTGTTGTTTTCTGTTTTTTGTTTGTTTGATTGTTTTTGTTGTGTATTGTGTTTTTGTTGTCTTGTGTGATGGCGGATGATTTTTTTCCTTAATTCTTGTTTTTGTTTGGATTTTTTTTTCTCTGGAGTTGATGAGGAAATGCGTGTTTGTTGTTTAGTTTGTTTTATGGTGGGCGTTTTTTTTTTGTATGTTTCTTCACTATCGTGCTGGTGTGGTGGTGTGTTGGTGTTTTTTTTTTTTTGCATAATTCTTTCCTGTCTTCTTTAGGTTTGTAGTTGATGATTTTTTGTTGTTGTTCTTTGTTTTTTAGGTAATGTTTTTTTTTTTTTTTTTGCTTGTTTCTTCGGTTTCATTTTTATTCTTTGGTTTATTATTGATTTTGTTTGTTCTTTGGTTTATGATTTTT
>NW_020869967.1:312457-317457 GCF_003789085.1 Penaeus vannamei
CATTTCCTTACTTATCGATCTATCAATCTATCTGTTTGCTTAATCATTTGTGCATTTGTTGAGCTATACGAATATGTACGTGCCTGTCCTTAAAGGGTTTTCTGCACTGCCATTACATGGTCATTTCGGAATATAACTGAAATCGAGTTAATTGACTTAATGGAAATGGTAAGGCTAAGTGTTCCCACATCACTCACGTGCAAATCAAAATTAGAGGAATAACAGATCACGCATCACGAAACTTACGTTGCCAAATTATCCTTACAAATCTTACAAGGACGAGTATTACTAAATCGAACGGATCACAAAAAAAGGAAAAGAGGAAAAAGAAAATAAAAAAATAGGAAAAAAAGAAAATAATTGACCGGCTAATGCTACAAGACGCTGCTCAATCGTTACCAAATCAAACAATCAACCACAAAGACCAGTGTTGCCAAGATGAAACATGGGGCGCAAACCACCTTGATCCAGCGGCCAAAGTACCCTCTTCAGGGACATAATGACGACATAACTTATATAACTTGACTGAGAACTTCCTGCAGTCTCGAAGTCACCTCTTTGGTCGAGAAGACAGATGGGCAGGACTTCAATTTTAATGGAGGAAGGCTATGAGAAGGGAATATCTCCCCATCTACCTATTTCTCTTGTTTCTTCCCCACTCCTCTACGGTATGTTTTGTCTCACATTTCGTCTCCTCTTTTTCTTTTCCTTTTCTTCATCTTTCCTCTTTTCTCCCATCTTCCCTACCCTCACCTACTCTATTTCTCCTCTTCCCCCTCTTTTCCAACCTATTCTTTCCTCTCCCTTCTCCACTCACCTCCTCACCATCCCCTCTCTTCCCCACCCCTCCCCCAAATCACCCTACCTTTTCCCCTCCCCTTTCCCCACCTAACCTATTCCCCTTTCTATTTCCACTTTTCCCAAATCCTCCTCCTTTCCCCTCCCTCCCCTAAATTATCCTCCTTTCCCCCTCCCTACCCTCTTCCAAATCACCCGCATCACCCCCCCCTTTCCCCCTCCTTCCCTCCCACCTTCCCCTTCCCTCCCCTCCCACCCCCCTCCCTCCCCTCTTCCTCTCTCTCCCTCTTTCCTATCCCCCCCCCCCCCTCTTCCAGAATCACCCCCAAATCACCCCTCCCTTTCCCCCTCCCTCCCTTCCCCCACCCCTCCCTCCCTCTCCCACCCCTCCCTCCCTCTCCTCCCCCTCCCTCTCCAGATTCAATCCCAAATCACCCCTCCCTTTCCCCCTCCTGCCTCCCTCACCCCTCCTCTCCCTCTTCCATATCACCTCCCTTTTCCCCCCCCCCTCCCTCACCCCTCCCCTCCTCTTCCAGATCACCCCTCCCATTCCCCCTCTCTCCCTCTCCTCCCCCCTTCCCTCCCTCCCCCCTCCCCACAGCGGGCGGGAGGGCAAAGGACCCCTCCTCCTCCTTCCGTGAATAACTGCGTGTGTCCCCTCCCCCGCCGCTTTTCTTTCCCTTTCTTTATTTCTCCTTCATTCTTCTCTCCTTCCTCTTGTCAATCACTCGACACACGATCTTCGGGGAAAGAAACCGTGGGAAGAAAGGACTGCACAACGTAACGAAGAAGAGAGATGGTAAAGAGAATGGGAGAGAAAAGAGAAAGAAAAAATAGCGTTTTGATTGTCTTGAAACCGCGTGGGAAGAGGAGTGAGTTTGTCCAAAGAAGGAGTGTGGAATTTACTTTTTTATTTTATCTAATTTATTTTGTTTATTGACTTACTTGTTTACCTATATGTATTGTATTTATTAATTCCTTTATCTTATTTACCTATCTATTTATCTATTAATCATTCATTCATCTATTTAGTCATTATTCACTTATATTAATTGCATACATCAATTCCTTTATCTTATTTGTCTATCTATTTATCTATTTGTTCATAAATTCATTTAATTATTTATTTATTTACTCATTTGCTTATTCATCTACTCTTACTCATTCAATTATTCTTATTCATTCACTTAGTTTGTCGGTAGCATTTTTTTCATTATCCTTTTTAATACAAGATCACATACATTGATGTTTAAATACACTCGATAAAAAAATCTTCCGAAGAATAAGGTCAACAGCGACCCATAAGCCCGTGCTCTGCAACATGGGAACTCTGCGAAGGAAAACACGTGGAAAGTTAATTGGTTGTTCGCAATAAGGTCAAAGGAGAGTTTAATGCCATGCAACGTGGATGGAATGGGAGTGGGAGAGAGAAAGAGAAAGAGAGAGGAGGAGAGGGAGGGAGAGGGAGGGGAGAGAGGGGAGAGGAGAGAGAGAGAGAGAGAGAGAGAGGAGAGGGAGAGAGAGAGAGAGAGAGAGAGAGAGAGAGAGAGAGAGAGAGAGAGAGAGAGAGAGAGAGAGAGAGAGAGAAGAGAGAAGAGATTGAAGCATGGACCAGAGAGAGAGAGAGCGAGAGAGGAGAAGAAAGAGAGAGACATGGAGAGATAGAGATAGATAGATAGATAGAGAGAGAGAGAGACGTACAAACAGACAGACAGTAAATCAAAGAGAGGAAGGCAAACAAATAGACAAACATATCGTTCGATAGACAGGTAGGTAGATACAGACAGGTAAACAGACAGTTAGATAGATACATTAAGCAAACAGTTCGACAAACAAACGTACATATATAGATCATGGCAATCATTGAGGATTACAAATTTTAAAATGCGGATTATCAAAATTATCAAAGCAATTGAAAATACATATATATATACATAGACGCGGGGGAAAACAGAGGACATATTAAGCCCTAAATTCCACATCAAGTGACATTAAATTCCCTTTTTGGACGGGCGGACAAAATGATATCACATACATCAAGGTACTCCAACTTTTGGGGAAAAACAAGATTTAATATGCAAATGAAGGCTTCTGGAGAATCACGTCCAAGATTCGACCAATTACAAAACCGACTTTAATATCAACTAAAAGTTCTGAATCATTTCGTTCTTTTATGAAAAGAGAAAGGGGAGGGAGGGAAGATAGGAGAGAGAGAGAGAGAGAGAGAGAGAGAGAGAGAGAGAGAGAGAGAGAGAGAGAGAGAGAGAGAGAGAGAGAGAGAGAGAGAGAGAGAGAGAGAGAGAGAGAGAGAGAGAGAGAGAGAGAGAGAGAGAGAGAGAGAGATTTTCTAGGTAGATAGACAATAAGGTAGACAGAGAGACAGACAGACAGACAGAAACATTAATGAACACACCAGAAATATAACACCGATAATCATGGCTATGATACGAAATACTTTTGCGAATATTTATCATAGCAATTAACTGGAAATCATTTATTAGTAGCAAACTCACAAGCGTTGCATTTCTCCCAATTAAATCTTTATTTGATTAGTTATGCAGTGTATTGAACATACATTTTTTTTGCATCTGGTCTCGTAATGAAGCTCAATACAGCGCTGATTTTTTAACTAAACATTCTATTTGATTTGACGCAGTTCGTAATTTTATATTCAGCACAGCTCGTTGCTTTTGAAATTATATTTTGAATAATCATTTCACACTGTATCATCATCATTGATCAACATCCTGGACACACACACACATTTTTGTCTGTATATTCACACGTCGCAAGGATATATATCTATATTTCTCAAATGACGATATTTGTTATTAGAATTTTAGAGGGACTCATCCTCGTACCTCCCCCCCGCCCTACCCCTCGCATGTTCTCTCATCCCACCCCTTCCCCCTGCTTTCCAATAACCCTTTTCTCAATCCTCTTTTCGCCGCAGTTCGCCGCTTCACGCCCAATCGCCAGCACCTATCGGAATGGTGATCAAATATGTGTACGTGATTTCGGTTCCTCCTCTCCCCCTCTCCCTCTTTCCACATAGCTGCCTCTTTTCTCCCTCTTTTCCCTTCCCCTTTCTCATTCTCTCACTCTTCGTCTTCTTTTTATTTCTCCTCTCCTTCTCTTCCATATTTCATTCACCTCTACATCCTTCTTCCCATTCTCGCTTCTATCCCCTTCTCTTCCCTTTCCCTTATCTGCCCTCCTATCCTCCTCCTCCTATACTTCCCTCCTATTTCCCCTTCCTCCCTCTCTCCTCTCTCACTCCCCTCTTCTCTCTTTTTTCACCCTTCCCTTTCTTCCCTTCCCTCTTCTCCTCCACTTCTCTTCCGTTCCCTCTTCCCTTCCCTTTTCTCTCCCTTCACCCTTCCCTCCCTACCGAGCGCTGATAAGGTCTTGCCCCGCCTCCGAGACCGCCAGTGCCGCCTCACCCCAACCCCCGACCCCTGCTTCCCCCAAACCACCCATACGAGAGCGCCTGTCCCACTAAAACCTCTTGAAATTCCTTCGCAACAAAACTATCGCGAAACAAAATCGCAGGCCTACCTCAAGTGCCCCCCTACCCCTCCCTTACCCTCCCTTCCCTCCCTCCCTCTCCTCCACCCCCATCCCATCCCTTCCCTCCCCTTCCTCTTCCTTTAAAACAGCCGGCCTTTTTCAGGTCTATTGTATAGGCCTTAACCCGCGGCCTATACCTGCCTCCGCCATCAACAGTGCTTATCGTGTTATCATCAGGAGCACACTGGGTTGAGGGAACTGCTTGGGAAGTTTTTGAATGTTGAAATTTTACGCGGTTTTAATATGATATTTTTCTCTTTTATCTAATATGAGGCAGCTGTTTGGTATTAATGGGTTCTTCCTGGTTTGTTTCGGTGTTGTTTGTCTCTTTGTTTAGGGTTCGATGTGTCAAAGGGAAGAGATGGTATATGATTTACTATGCGGATTTTTTAGTCTTTTGTCTCTCTCTCTCTCTCTCTCTCTCTCTCTCTCTCTCTCTCTCTCTCTCTCTCTCTCCTCTCTCTCTCTCTCTCTCTCTCTCTCTCTCTCTCTCTCTCATCCACTTCCACCCCATCCCAACTCCCTCAAAATCATATACAAGACCCAACAACCCGGAACAATTCCCGATAGATGGCAGCACCCGCGTCGCCATCTGCCCCTCGTCTTGCCTTCGTGAGTCTCTCGTGGGGAAC
>NW_020869967.1:324957-327457 GCF_003789085.1 Penaeus vannamei
TCATTCGCTCTTGCAAACCGCGGAAGTGTTATTATCACCGCCGATAAATCCAAATCTGAGCTGATGTTGCCCCGAGGAGTCTACATAAACAAGACGCGGCCGGGACACATTCGAGGGACCATAAATGCAAATGACTCTGTGACAGCGGCGGTGGCGGGAAAGGGCTTGGGAGAGAGACCGCGGGGTTAAACTAAAACTGGGGAGGGTTATTTATTTATTCATTTGTATTATTTTGTTATTTTGTCATGTGGAATTCCCTTTATTGAAAGAGTTTTGACTAGTAGTATGTTATGTCAGCAAAAGCCCATTATTGAATATTAAAGATCAGTGTATTATTACAGCTACAATAAGTACATAGTAGAGAGTTTATGGCTTTCATTGATGATAATCATCAAATTGATTTTTGATTTACAGATGTTGTTTCCTTATAAGTCTGGGGTGATAGCAAAACTAAACACGCTTTTTGCGAACAAGAAACGTACAGAAATAAACCCAAAATCAGTCTTTGTTTTTTCCATCTAAGAAAACGTAGCGATGAAGCAGAGGCAAAGAAACATTTTCAAGAGGAAGGCACAGAGGATCAAAGAAAGAAAAAGAGAAAAAAAACACACAAATACTTTCAAAAGCAAAGAGGCGCGGGATTAAAACAAAACCACATTCGCACTCGCAGAAATGAGAGAGCGCGAGTATAAAATAAAAATCTGCCACGAGCGTCAAAGGGACCACGAAGATAATGATGACATACGAGTGGAACAAAAATAAACAAAACAAAAAAACAACACAATAAAAAGGGGATTTATGTCAGCAATTTCTTTTTTCTCCTCCTTTTATGTCTGTCTCTGATGTCTTGAATGGAAACTTCGAGGCGGCCAGAACTGGAATTAGGAAATTAAACTCATTGTCGTTGTTGAGTCGTTTTCTGCAAGTATACGGGAGAAAAAGGAGAAAAAAGACAAATACTGCCAAGTTGTCAAATTCATCATGGCTTTTCTCGGATTAAATAAAAAAGCAACACATTTATCAAGTGTCGTTTTTTACTGTATCTTTTATTTTTCTTCCGTAACATAAAGAATCATTTATTGGAGACAATTTTAAGACTTTCACTCCAAGTGAAAAAAAAAAAAAAAAAAAAAAAAAAAAAAAAAAAACATATATATATATATATATATATATATATATATATATATATATATATATATATATATAGTGAATAAAAAAAATAAATGAAAATAAAAACAATAAACTAAAAAGAAGAGCACGACAGAACAAATGATGAAAAACACACTGTCCCTTATCATGAGCGATGAGAGGAAGAGACGGAGGAGGATAAATATGGGACAAGAAAATGAAAAAAAGGAGGAGGAGAGGAAAAGGGCAAAAGGAGAGTTAGGGAGAAATGTGTGATAAAGATAGGAAAAAGAAAAGTTAAAGAGAAAGAGGAAGCGGAAGAGGAAGAAGAAGAGGAGGAGGATGAAGAGAAATACGGAAGGAAGGAGGAAGAGAAATGGAAAAGGAAGGAAGAAGAGAAATGGAAAAGGAAGGAGGAAGAGAAATGGAAAAGGAAGGAAATGGAAAAGAAGGAGGAAGAGCAATGGAAATGGAAAGAGAAGAAAAGGAAGAGAAGAGAAATGGAAAAGGAAGGAGGAAGAGAAATGGAAAAGGAAGGAGGAAGAGAAGCAAAGCGGATGTAATTAGGGGAAAAACGACAAAAGGGGAATGTGAAGAGAAGGAGAAGACGAACAGGAGAAGATGGCAGAAAAAGATCACGGGAAAGAAGAGAGGGAGGGAGAAGGGGCAAGAAGGAGAGAGAAAAGGGAGGGGCAAGGAGGAAAGGAAGAGAGTAAGGAGAAAGGAGGAAGGAAGAATGAGAAAGGAATAAATAATTAAAGAAGGAAATGAATTAATAAATAAATAAAGAAGGAAAGGGAAGGGGCAAAGACGATAAAGGAAGGAATTGGGGAGGAAAAAAGAAGTGGCAAGGAAAAGGAGGGAGGAAGAAGGAGATAGGAAGGGTATAAGAAAAAAAAAGAAGGCAAGAAAGATAAAGTAGGAGAACAAGGATGAAAAAGAAAGAAAACAAGAAGGAGGAAAGAAATAGAGGAACAAGGGAAAAAGAGAAGATTATAATGATAAAAAAGAAGCAAGAAAAAAAAATAGAGAATGGGAAGGAGAATGAGAGAGAGAAAAAGAAGACAGATAAAAGAGAAGAGAACAAACATTAGAAACAAACGAGAGGGGGCAGGGGAGGGGTGATGGGGAGGGGGGTAGGGGAGAGGAAGCAGAGGATAGAGGGTGGGGAGCAGTAGCGAGGGAGGGACATGGGGGGGGGGGTGAGGAGGACAGGAGATAGGAATGAGGGGGGCAGGTGTGTGGGATGAAAGGGGGGAAAGGGGATAGAGGGGGTTAGGGGGGCAGTGGTAAGGGGGACAAGAGCAGGGGATGAGGAGGACAGGAGATAGGAATGAGGGGAGCAGGGGTGGGGATGAGGGGGGGTGCAGGG
>NW_020869967.1:329957-332457 GCF_003789085.1 Penaeus vannamei
TATGGCGGGATCAATGTATGTGAAGGGTTTGGGACAATATTTACCGGTGTCCACGCGACCTCTCCTCTCGCTCCCTTTTCCTTTTCCTTCTTTCATTCTCTCTCCCTCTCTCTTTCTTTCATTCTTCCTTCTTTTTTTCATTTTTTTCTTCCTTTCATTTAATTTCTATTTTCTTTCTCTCATTTTTCCCTCTCTCTTTCTTTCCTTTTTTCGGTATTTTCCTCCTTCTATTTTTTCATATTCTTCTTCTTTTCTTCTTTCCCTCTCTCTTTCTTTCATTCTTTCTTTTTCACTCTTTCCCTCCTTCATTTTTTCATATTCTCCTTCTTTTATTCTTTTCCTCTCTCTCTCTCTTTCATTTTTTTTATCATTTCCCTCCTTGTATTTTTTCCTATTTTCCTTCTCTCATTCTTTCCCTCTCTCTTTCATTTTTTATCATTTCCATCCTTGTATTTTTTTCCTAATTTTGCTTCTCTCATTTTTCCCTCTCACTTTCTTTCTTTCTTTCTTTTTTATTTTTTCCCTGTCTTTATATCTCCCTACTCTCCTTTTGGCAATATTTCCCTCCTCTTACTTTCCCTCTATTTCTTCTTTCTTTCCTTCTTTCTTTTCTCTCACCCTCTACCCTTATTTCTTCATTCATTACATTCTTTCCCTCCTTTTCCCTTTCCCTTCTTTTCTTATTTTTCCTTATTCCGCGAAGGTCGTAGCGAGGCCATTCGATAAGATTAAATCTAAGAAAAATTCTCTAAGTCATCGTTGGATCAAGTTTTTTTTTTTTAAACCTCATGCTAAGCCTCGAAAAAAGCATGTTGTTGTTTTTCTCTGCTCGCACTAAGCCCCACATGTCAAAAGTCTTGTTATTATCGCATTTTCTTGACCTCTCTTATCCTCTCCTTTCTCTCTCTCTCTCTCGCTCTCTCGCTCCCTCCCCTTCCTCCCTCGTTCAATCTCATATAGGTTTTATAATCTCTTTCTCAAGACGCCGCATGCTCGTAAGGATTAAAACGAAGGGTTAATTACTGGATCTTGGCCCTTCATAATGACCCTGGAGCTTAAGAGCCAGAGAGAGAGAGAGAGAGAGAGAAGGGGGGGGGGGGGCACTAAATATCATAATGCCCAAAAGTCGGCTGTCACACAAGCCAGAATATCCCCCCTCGAGTCAATAAGTGACCTGGGTAATCCACAGGTCGCATTATTTGACCCGTCAGGAGAAAAAGATGCTTAAGGGGGAGGGGGGAGGGGAGCTGAGGAGATTGAGGGGAGGGGAGGGGAGCTGAGGAGATTGAGGGGGGAGGGGGGAGTTGAGAAGCTTAAGGAGGAAGGAGTGGTCTGGGTGAAAGGGGGGGGGGAGGGGGGGGGGGGAGAGTGGTCTGCGTGAAAGGGGGGGGAGGAGGTGGGAGGAGGGGTTGGGAGGAGTGTCTGGGTGGAGGGAGGGGGGGGAAGGAGGTATGTAGTGGGGGGGGGGAGTTTGAGAAGCTTATGGAGGGAACTGGAGAGAGAGAGAGAGAGGTTGAGGGAGGGAGGGAGGGGGGTAGGCTAGATCCAAGCAAGGGGTTAATTAAATATTTTCGTGAAAGAAGGTAAACAGTAAAATCTGGGTGGGCTGTGAAATCCGCCACGTGGGAGGGGGTTTGAGGAAGGTAAGATTGCTGTCTGTCTCGCATGCTGAGTCGGTCTGGTATGCTGATTTCGTCTTAGGATTGAGTTGGAATTACCAGATAAGAAAGGGGGGTAATGAAGAGCCAAAATTATCAAAAGAAAGAAGAAAAAGATTATCAAAAGTCAAAAATGGAGAAAAATGAACAAAGGGTCCTCAGAAAAGGCAAAAAAAAAATAATAATAATACAAAAATAAAATAAAATAAAGTAAAAATAAAAGATAAAAAAGGGGGAATATTTTCAGTCAAAAAAAAATACTTACTCATCGTAAAAAAAAGAAAAAAACAGAATCCCACCCAACGCTCTATATAATGAACTCATGACACTCCTATCAAAACTCCAAAATCGGTTAATATGACGTCGGCGTTCGTTACAAGGAGATGCAGTTCATGAGATTATGTTATTAACAGAACAGTTCATGAGATTATGTTCCTAAAAGACTCCACGACCTAATCTGGTGCCGTCCTCTGAGCACCGAGAGTCAGATCACATCAAATCCAGAGCTCGAGCTGTCATGGGCCGTCATGTCATCTGGAAAGCTCTGCAGACATGTCACTCACTCTGCAGTCATGGGTGGTTTTGCATGTTTCGTGTTGGGGGGTAGGTATTCCTTTCTTTCTCTCGCTTTCTCTCTCTCTCTCTTCCTCTCTCTCTCTCTCTCTCTCTCTCTCTCTCTCTCTCTCTCTCTCTCTCTCTCTCTCTCTCTCTCTCTCTCTCTCTCTCTCTCTCTCTCTCTCTCTCTCTCTCTCTCTCTCTCTCTCTATCTATCTATCTATCTATCTATCTGTCCGTCTATGTGTCTGTCTATTTATCTATCTACCTATTTTCTGTCTATCTAG
>NW_020869967.1:357457-362457 GCF_003789085.1 Penaeus vannamei
CACCTTCCCTCCCTGACTCCCCCTCCCTCCCTCGCTCCCCCTCCTTCTCCCCTTTCGAATCCTCCCTGTCTTCCCCTCTCTCACACTCCCCTCCCTCCCCCTCTCCTCAATTCCGTCCAACACCCCCCCTTTTCCCTTCCCTACTCCCCCCCCCCCCTTCCCCCGTCGGCCCGTGCCCCCCTCGGCGCTCAGCGGGACCCCAACTAACTTTCTCGAAAAAGGACATTTTCTCGAATGAATTGTTCCCTTGTTACCTGTCGGAATGTTTAATATCCATCGCTAATGTATGTAAACTTAGGGATATATGTAACCGTTAGTGTCTGCCTTCGTCGGAGCGGTTCGGGGTCGTCACGGAAGGAGAACTGTGTCGTTGGCGGTGTCCTTAAGGGGGATTTTGCTGTGTATTCTTGCTGTTGTTGATGTTGGTATTGTTGCTTTGGCTGTCTTTGCGATCATGGGGATGGTCGTGATGAGTGATAATGTCAATTATGGGTGGAATGGTAATGATGATAATGATAATGAAGTATATAATGATATTAATGATGATAATGATAGAGATGATAAAATTAAATGATAATAACAATATTAATAACAATAATAATAGTAATAACAATATTAATAGTAATAACAATAATGACGACGATAATGATAATGATAATAATAATAATGATAATGGTATGGATGAATATAATGATATTAATGATAATGACAAGAATCATGATGATAATAGCAATAATAATAATAATAATGATAATAATAATAATGTTAGTAATAACAACAATAATGGTATGGATAAATATAATAATACTAATGATAATGACAAAAATCATGATGATAATAACAATAATAATAGCAATAGTAATAACAACAATAATAGTAATGATAATAATAATGATTACATTAAACATACTATCGACGATGATGATGATGATGAAAATGGCAATAATGGTACTAATGATGATGGTGTTACTATTATCATCATTAGTAATATCCTTATCATCATTATTATCACTATCATTATCATTATCTTTATCATTATGAGTACATATTTCTTATTATCATTATCATTATCATTATCATCATTGTTATTATTATCATGGTTACTATTATTGTTGTTGCTGTTGTTATAATTATCATTATTATTATTATCCTTATTATCATTACCATTGCCATTATTATTATTATTATTATTACTATTATCCTTATTATTGTTATTATTATTGTTATTAATACTATTATTATAATCATTATTATCCTTATCCTAATAATCATTCTTATCATTATTATCATCATTATCATTATACTGATCATCATAACAAGATTAGTAGAAATGACAGTAAAAACGATAATAACAGTAATAATAGGAATGATAATGTAATGATGATAGTGATGATAATGATAATAATGATAATAATGGTGATAATAATAATAATGATAATAATGCTGATGATAACAATGATAATAATGATGATAATAAAAATAATGATAATTATCATCATTATCATTATTATTAGTAGTAGTATATTAATGATAATAAATAATATAATAAATAATAATATATAATTATAATAATAAATAATAAATATAATAATAATAATACATAATGAAAACATAATAATAACGAAAACAATAATGATAATAGTAAAATTAAGAATGATTTTCATGATCATGATGAAAATGATAATAATGATAAGGATAATTATGATAGCAATTACCGTAGCAACGACAACAGCAACAATGTTTTCATTATTCTTATCATCATTATTATTGTTATTACTTATATTCATCATCATCGTTATTATTACTATTATCACTATCACTATTTAGTAATATTATCATTTATTATTTCATTGATGATTAGTTGTATTATTATCATTATCCTTATTGTTACTATTCATTGTTATCTCTATTATTATCATTATTATCATTAGTAGTTAGTAGTAGTAGCAGTAGTAGTATCAAATATTATCATTATTATTGTTATATCATTATATTATTATTATATTGTTATTTATTATTGTTATTACTGTTATTATCATTATCATTATTATTAATAGTATTATCATTATAATTTTTATTATCATTATTATCATTATTATTATTATTATTATTATTATTATTATTATTATTATTATTATTATTATTATTATTATTATTATTATTATTATATTATTATTATTTATTATCAATTATTATTATTATTATTATTATTATCATTATTATTATTATTATTATTATTATTATTATTATTATTATCATTATTATTATCTTTGTCAATAATGATATTATTATTATTGCTTTTATTATTTTATTATTATTATCATCATTATTTTTAGAAATAATACATCACACACAACACCAACATCAGCCTTTCACCACAGGATATTCAAACAACCTGATCCACAGCCATTGCAATTGAGTCAACTATCTATCCTGTGCATGTGGGGCCAAGCGTAGATTTTTTATCATTATTCATATACTGTTCATGAGGGTTTTCCTGTTTGCGTGACCTCGTTGGTCAAATTGATTGTGAAACGTCATGGTGTATCTGTCATAGTCTGCCATGTGTTATATATTGCGAGAATGTTTTGTATGAATATGTTTATGTTAGCATACAGAGGACACGCAGCTAGGTACGTAGGCAGACAGACAGAAAGGCAGACAGACAGACAAAAAGGCAGACAGGCTAGGCAACAGACAGACAGAAAGCAGACAGACAGAAGAAAGGCAGACAGAAGAAAGGCAGACAGCAACAGACAGGACAGACAGAAACGCAGACAGCTAGCAGACAGACAGACAAAGAGGCAGACAGCCAGCAGACAGACAGAAAGGCAGACAGACAGCACACAGACAGATAGACATGTATGCAGGACGGCAGGCATCTAAACAGATAGACAGATGGATAGATAGACTGGTAAATAGATGGGCAGACAGACAGACAGACAGAAACTTCGGTAAATGGGAAGATAGATGGTTCTGTCGAAAGATAAAGAGATCGACAGATGAATAGAGACAAAGATAGATAGACAGACAAATGTACGGACATATATATCTAAGGACGTAAATGAAACGTATGTAACGAAAGAGAGAGAGAGAGAGAGAGAGAGAGAGAGAGAGAGAGAGAGAGAGAGAGAGAGAGAAGAGAGAGATAAAAGAAAGATTGATGTGCAAGTAGATAGTTACACAGATGAATTAAAACACAGATAGTTCCGGAGACATACACAGGTACAAACACAGACTCACATACCCGTGCATACCCTAGCCTATATAACTCCGTGCCCCCTTAATGAGACTCTGGCCAATTTCGTCTTCATTTGCGGCCAGTTCCGCTTCCTTCCTGGAAACTAAGAAGAGGCCGGCATATCCACATCAAAATTCCCATCTGGATTGGATTACCAGCTGAGATGACACGAAAGCGGATTAGAAACAGCGGGTGATGGACAAACAGGGGGGGGGGGTGAGGTGGGGGTTTATCCTGTGTCAACTCGGGGAGGGGAGAAAGGGAGAAGGGATGGGGTTGGAGGAGTGGTGAAAAGAGGGGGGGAGGGGAAAGGGAGATTGGAGGGAGGGAGGGAGAAAGGGTGTGGATATGGGAGGAGGGAGAGGGCGATAGAAGGGGAAATAGGGGGAAGCAGACAGAGAGAAAACGAGTCGAGAGGGGGAAGGTGGAGAGTTAAAAGAAATGTAGAAGAAGGTGAAGATGAGGAAGAGAGGAAAGAAATGCACAAGGGAGAGAGTGCTTGAAGGAGAAAGAGGCATGTGGGAAGGAAGGGATATGGGCTGGGGGAGAGAGGAGGGGGAGGGGGGGGACGAAGGAATTGTCTTAATCCTTTCACGCGAGGATGAGATTGCATCCTGTGTGATCGGAAGGGGATTAATGCGGCTGAGGTATGTGTGGTTCGAGTCTATCAAGGATGCTCGCTGTTAGAGTCGCTTTTTATGCCGAATTAGGGCATAAAAGGAGTCTATTATGAGTTTGATGCTGGTAAATGTACCTATCAGTTACCTCTTGTGCTTGGTTAAGGATGAGATTCTTTTACATAAAAGAGAAAAGGGAAGATTTGTTGCAGTCTCTTGGCTAATTTGATTTCTCATTTGATATTGATAGTATAGATCAGTAGGAGAGAGAGAGAGAAGAAAAGAAATTTAAAAGTACGCAATGGCACAGCTTCTCGAATTAAGCAAGAAGACATGGAAGAAGCTATAGAACATAAAGAACAAGAATGAACGCATATATTGCCTTCAACACCACTAGGAAATTGAAAGCAGAGAGGCAGTGAGTATACATCAGATGAAAATAAACCATCGATTGAATGAACTTCTAAATCAATACCGGTTGCAAGACTACCGCCCCCCCCCTTGTTCATCCACCGAACTGCACGGGCCGCCGCACCAAGGTGGCTCCTCACCTTCCGCGCCCTAACCCCCTTCGTCCCCTCGCCCCCTCCCCCGCCCGTGTGACACAGGCCATGATGACCCTCCCGCCCACTCCGCCCCTCGCTCCCCGCCACTCGAGGTCAGGTCGGAATGCTGCCGGGGCGAGAGGGGACCGCGTGGGCGTGACAGGAAGGTATCCATGGGTGACAGGGGGCGGGGACCAATCTGTGGCGCGGTGTGGGAAGATTTGCTGGACGGAACTGGGCTGTGGGCGGTGGGCTGCGGGCGGGGCTATGTATAGTTCTTTCTGCTCAATATATGTGTATGTAGAGTAAAGAAAAAAGGAAAGGAAGATTGTACTTCTTTCTGCTGATGATTATCAAATGGATATTGTACGTGTGCACGCAGAGCAACTGATAGACTGATGGAGAAGTTCACGCATATACACAGATAGATGGATTGACAGACATAAGCATACATGCACTTACGTATAGAAAGATAGAGAAAATAGATAGATAGAGAATAGATATACAGGTAGACAGATAGATAGACAGAGAAAGAGAGAGGGGGGGGGGGGAAGAAAAAAGAGAGAGAAAGAGAGAGATAGAATAAATAGATAGAAA
>NW_020869967.1:399957-402457 GCF_003789085.1 Penaeus vannamei
TCTTGTCGTCTAAGAAACATACGGGTGGTAATTTTCTCGCATCGAGTCCGAAGAGCTCTCTCTCGAGAGAGAGATCACGTCAGCATGAGAGCTTCTCTCTCCTGATCCTTCGGGTCTCTGCATCCTGGTCCTCTCAGTCCTCTTGAAATCTCTTCCTCCTCTTCTCTGCATCTCGATCTTCTCTACTCAAATTCTCATCCTCGTCTCGTCTCAGCATCTCCTCCTCTCCGGTCATCGGAGGTATCGCAGTCATCGAGTCATCGAGCATCGTCTCCGATCTATCTCTCGGAGTCTCATGCCAGAGTCTACTGAGTCGCACTCTCTAACTTCAAATGATTTGGAAATTTTGGGCACAATCTTTAGTTGAATCTCTTAAATTGAGTTTCAGAAAGGTTTGGAATCTTATGTCTGGTGAGTAAGTCATTTGGGTAATACCTTTCCAGGGATAGAGACTCGGGGGTGAGCAGTGTTGTCAATAACGCTTACCTGGGTGCTCTTGTGCACACTTGGTGGGTCAACAGAGATGCTCGACTAAGAGGTGCCAAGGAAGAGGAGAGAACAAGAGAAACGATTTTGAGACAAGAGAGAGAACAGCTTATGCGAGCATCCAGATGCACTAACAAAATACTGTATTACGGGAGGATTCAAGGGTTTCTCTTGATACTATTTATCACATATGAAAGTAAAGTGTATGTAATTATAGATGGTGTGAATATTTTTTTTTCTACACGCACGCTCACACGAAGTACAACACACACAGGCTACACGACAACTAGACAGACACAAGGAAGTAGAGCACACACACCACACACACACACACCTAAACAGAAGAATGCAGACACGCACACAACGAACTTACACACCAACACACGACACTAAACACACACACACACAACACACTTATGAGCAATACACACACACACACACAACTTACACACGCAGCACAGAGAAAGATGAGATAACAGAGACAAGAAGCACTATACAAACACACACAAACATCAACAGCACAACACAACAATAGCATAAAAAATACACAGCAGAAGTTCCCAACAACACTTACACACATCATGATTTGATCGAAACCGCAAGTTAAATCAAAACAAACCGAAATAGACACACAAACCAAATCTACACAACAATCACACAGCACAACACACACACAAAAACATAAAACCTCAATGAACAAATCACACCTTATCGTGCCCTAAACAGAACTCATCACCACACAATCAATAAGGTATACACACACACACACACAACACGGCACACACACACACACACCTCACAACACAGCAACACACACACCCACACACACAACTTACACACACATGGACACTTCACGCGGAAAACACGTCAGAGATACTACACACACAGTATCACTTACAACACTACACACTCACACTCCTACAGCACACACAGAACTTTACAGCAACACACACACAGCACGACACAAAAAACACAACCAACACAACTTACTGACGGGTACACATCACACACACACATTACACACACACACACCTACACACACACAAGACATAATTCTCACACTCACACACAACACACACACTTAACACACAACCACAACACTTTAAACCAACACGACACTTAACCACACACAGCACTTACAAGCACAACATTCACACACTTACACACACACAACAAACACACCACAACACACACACACACACACACACACACACAACCGCACACTGGCACACACACACACAGGAAACACACACACAACACACACTACACACAGCACACACACACACACACACACAAAATGCTATTCCCACACGCACACAGATAACACACACACTATCAATACATCACACTCATCTGACGATATCAATTCAACATAACACTCTACATACATCATATCTCATTCCTGTTTATATGATCTCACCTCACACACCACATAGAAATCACACAAACTTTAGTATGCAGTCAATCAACGCTGTCTATCACACACACATCATGCACACAAAACACAGCATGACACACACACACGCACTACACACACACAACACACACGACATTCACTTACACACCAATGATTCTCTCTTTGATTACACACAAACTCACACGCCTGAATTAACACAACATTACACTAAGGGATCACAATGACTATCACACACTTTACACACACTCAAACACCTTATTCTAATATAATTGAAGGTTTGCAATTATTTTATTCGCCTAAGTCTGTACTACACGTTACTTACACTCTACAATACACTTACATCCAGACACTCTGTCTATCCACACACACAACCACCACACACACAACTCACTAACAATTTCACTTCAGCCACAACACACATCAACACACACACATACACACACACATACACACACACATTTTATAGTACACACACACACACACACACACACATTCAACACACACACACACACACACACACACACACACACACAAACACACACACCTCACACACACAGCACACACACACACACACACACATCACACACTTATGGCACA
>NW_020869967.1:407457-414957 GCF_003789085.1 Penaeus vannamei
CAAAAGCCTGTTGGGGTTATTGAATTTGAAGCAAATTCTTTATGTAAGATATGTTTGTTTCTTGTCATAGCTCATACCTGCTTCGGAAGTAGCATTATCTTATAGCTGGTGTGCTTCCTCATAATGTTGACACAACTAATGATTTCAAATGGTATTGTGAAGTAAATATGAAAAGAGAATACATTACATTATTTATTTTTAGTTTATATGTAACCTCAACATTTTTTTCAGTTGGCTAAAGTCCATCAGCAACATAAAAGTTATTATTGGTTGTATTTTGGGAAGGTATGTACAATATCCAAAGGTTTCTACATACCTAACCTCTAAACTTGGATATATTGATAGCCAGGACTTTACAGTAAGGTTGCCATTTGTTTATCTTAGGCTCAAGGACAAACGATGAAAAGCTACCATTTTAGATAAGGGCCTTATTTTTTGGAAATCTTTGGATTATAATAGAAATATAATTTAAATATATTAGGTAATTTACTGAGAATAAGTCATTATATTTTGCATGAATCTCAAATGAAATATGTATTTATGTTGTAAATGAGATATTCTTGAATACTGTATTTTTGAGACCCTAGTTTACAAGTGAATTCTGTAAAGACAGTAAACATTTTGTTTTTTATGTAAAATTATAGCAAATGTCTGTGGTTTCATTTACATTTTTAACAATAACATTCCTTATGAATAAAATTATTTATTGACAGAGACAAAACATTTAATGAAATGTTTATCCATATACTTTCCTGTAAAAAAGTAACTTTTGCATGTGAATTAAAAGAAAAGAAGTAACAACAGCCTTTTGTATCTAACTGAATTTTGGGTAACCCTTTGTCAAATACCAAGAATAATATTCTACAACAAACAAAAAAATCACAGATTTATCAAAGAATGCAGGATCAGAATAAGACGACCTTTAATTATAAAGCTACAGATTATAATTTTCAATTCTTCACAAGTTTTATTTATTTACATTTTCTGTCCTTTACAACATAACTGTGGCATGCAGTGTAACTTCTATTGACTTGCTCTTGCTAACTTTTCTCGGTCTTCTTCTGGAACATCTTGCACTTTTGTGTTACGGCCTCGGTAAATGTGACCTTCATGGTCAATGGCACTATTGTAATCCACTGGGTTTGCAAGTGCATGTTCAATGGCCTTCTCCAGATTTTCACGCTTAATAAATGTCTTTACCAGTTCCTATATAAATCAAAGAAAGAAAATAATATTTATATTATTATATTAAAAATAGTAAATCATCATTATTAACACCATCTCTACTGTAATGTATATCAAACTCCTAATCCCCCTGCTTTTAAACTGCTCTTCTGCCTCTGAAGGGTATCAAATCAAATCAAATACTAGTTGATGAGGAAACACTGAACAACAAATGGAAGGGTTTTGAATGATCCTTCAAAAAGATACACCCAGAAGGTTTTTACCTGAGTCTCTGTGATAATTCGTAAAGCTTCTTCTTGTTTTATTGCTGCCTGCTCAGCAAGCTTCTGTTTGGATGCAGCAACACGGGCCAGGTCATCTTCCAGCTCTTTCTTTATCCTGTTGAACAATAAATTAAGGATGGTTGTGAAACTTTTGAACCAACTTTATAAGTAACAAACCTAGAAATAATGTTGAATTTTGAAAATCTCTTCCTTAAAGCATGCCATTTGATGTTGTTGACATTTCTTAAGCAACATCTGGTTTTTTAAAAATTATAGTACATCAATTAACTACAATATTAACGATGGATACTTCATACCTAATCTCTCTCAAAGCTGCAATCCTTTCATTTTCCATGCGGTTGTATTCCATGAGGCGCTGATGCTCGGCCTCCTCCTCTGCAGCCTGCTGTAATGCAACCTCTGATGTTGCACTGGTCCTAAGGTACTCTTCTCTTAAATGGTGCCTGGATAGTGAAACTTTTATTGAGAGTTGAGTTCAAATGACATGGCATTGTTTTAATGTTAAAAAGAGAGTAAAGCTCATGCCGTTGATAATAGTGACAACTGTGGCAAAGAAGAATAGAGGAATGAATGAGTAGCAGTTATTATTATGATGATGATGACCAAGATCAGGATCAGGATGATGCATCATCATCATCATGGTAATGATTATATATGATTATAATTAATGATGATATTGATGACTGTAATTGTGGTGACAATGATAAAACTAATGATGATGGAGCTCAACTTCTACAAATCCAAATTACCAGTGATGTGTTACAAAGAAAAAGCACTCACCTCACAGCTCGTAAACTAGTTCGATAATTGTTGTACAGCCGCTGTATCTCCCTTGTCTCTTCTACTGGGATGACTGGACGTTTTGGGATTGTAAAGAGACGGCTTTTTGCTGTTGGCAACCATCGTGGTTTTCTCCACCTAGAAAACATGTATAGGTTGTATGTATTTTATTTACTGAAAATTTTCATATGTCAGCGTCTAAGGTCATTAGTGGCATATTCAAAATATAGTGATAGGGTGAGGCTTGGGAGCAAAGCCCGCAGGTACGGAATAGTCGAGCAGCACTATGATCAAATATTGTGGTAAAACTCAACACCCAACACCTCCCCCCAGGGAACATTCTCTTCACCTCAGTATGTACAGTAAGAGAGAGCTGTGCTTATACCATGAAGAATAAACCAAATACCTTTATATCTTGAAACACCAAACTTTCCTACCCTTCTGTCTATTATCTAGATTGCTTGGTTTCTAATAACTTTTTTGAGCACTTGGGGCTGTGGTAGTTACTAAAGTCTATTTCTTTTGCATAGGCACTACATTGTTTTAGAAATGACCCAGAATCACCACAACTTTGAAAACAGAATATTTCCCACCACTATTTTGTCAGAAAATAGCAAGTGAGCTCTTGACAGTCACGGTGGTGAAAACACGCACAAGGTTTTTGTACAGAATAGCGTATATAACTATCACAACATTAAACAAGTTTAATAAAAATAAAGGAATACATAAAATACATGGCTTTGGAAAAGCAGATGTTGTAAATTACAAAATAATCATTTTCACAAGCTAGTAGTAATACATGAACTAGTTAACTGCTTGCAGTAACGAGTTATGCAGTCATAGTAATGTTTTCCTTTGCAATGTCAACATGGTGAGGGACTTGGAAAAAGATGGGTAGATTTTCTCTCTTCTCTGTCATGTATCTCATTTATTTTCAATTTCCACACCTTTTGCCATATATGAAAAATGTCTCAGTTTAGAGGCGTTTTAAGCATAGCAAGTTCTTGCCTGAAATCTCAAGCGTTTTTCTTGCTATCTCAAGCATTTCGCTTGCTTTTTCAAGTGACCTCCGTAGATGGCTAGACTTGCGTTTGCTAAGTCAAGCGGTGTACCGTCACCATGGCAACAGCGTCAGTCGCGTACCATACTGGTCATAATCCTTCGAATGCGGGCGTTGACCAGGAACTCTGCTTAATATCTTATCAGATAAATAATTTTTTCACTGTATCTGATTCTGTAATTTTCTTAAAATCATATTCAAAGAAATTGAAATTAACTGAAAACGAAAGGAAATAATGGAGATTATGGGAATAAAACGCATTTTACTTATAAATAATAAATTATTATAAGACGAACAATTTAGCTCCTATTGTTAAACTCCTCATCTCTAAATCGAGAATATATCTGCTAATCTATGAAATAAAGAATATTTCAAGAGAAAAAAGTGAGAAATTCTAGCAACATTCTTCTGTTGATATTGTATTTGATAATTTGCCATATTTAACCTCATAAAATCGGATATATAGGAATGGGTAGGCCTATATTTTAATTCAGGGATATTCAGGGATATATTGAAAGGGCTGTAAATCGGAAGTGTGTGTCATTGTTTTGGAGGCACTTTATATGAAAATAGGAGAAAATACTGCGCTTTGTTAAGATGTTTGGGTAGACTTACTCTGCCATCTTGATGCGGTGCTAGCTTGTCAGTTGTTTTGAATTGCGCGCTCAAACTTACCGACCACCAGTGAAATAAACTCCACCCTCAACTTGTGCATAAGTCATCTCTTTCTGAGACTGTTGGTGGGAATATTGCTTTTAAAACCCAAGTATGTATATTTTGTATGTTATTTTGATATTTCTATGCTCATCAAGGATTGTTAAGATTTGTACATTATAAAAAGACACGTCTACATTTCTGGCATCACTGAACAGGGCCTGCCTGCCTTGGAAAGCCTTTTAAGCAGGGAACGGTACAGTGCTTGGCCTATCGGCAAGAATTCTTGCCCAAGCGCTCCCCTGCTTAAAACGCTTTAGGTAATTTTTTCTAATACTTCCGCAAAATGGATCGCAAACATTTCAGTTTCATTGAATTCCTCTCACCTCTCACCTACAAATATGTGGGTTTATTTATGCAGAAGCTCCCCCAACCCCCAAATTCTTGGGCCAATAGCTGGGGAGGGCATGAAAGGTACCAGGGAAATTGCTGGTTAAAATGTAAATAACATACATAGAATCAGTCTATATTGTCTAATGCAGGGTGCTGTGCCACCTGTGACCCCCCATGACGGGCTACCACCTCCAACCCCCACCCAGAAAAACAAAGAATTCTCTATGTATTCATGGAGAGACTTGGCAACACCGCTCCCGCATGGCGGTTATGTGCTCCCTCCTGCCATGAATATGTGGAGGATTCTTTGTTTTCCTGGGCGGGGGTTGGAGGCAGCACCTCCCATTGGAGGGATATAGGAACCACAGCCCTAGACCGGTGTATGTCATTTACACTTCACCTCCACAATTTCAGGGCCAAAAATGTGGGGGTTTGGGGGGGTTCCACATAATAATTTTGGTTAATTAATTGTTTATGACAATCAAGACTTCCCACACAATATTTACATCATCAGATTTATTCTCGTATGATGAGAACAAATCTGAGGATCATTTCCGTAACAATCACAGCCGACAATCTTAATGTGTTAAGTTCCAACATCAGGAAAGGGAGTATAAAAGGAAAACCATGTGGTAAAACAGGCTGAAATAAAGAAGAATAGAGAACAGAAATGAGTAAAACCTGCACAAAAATGCTTAAAATTATCCGCAGTAAATTTGCCCAAATTTCGATATACAGGTTACAAATTGCAAATCACTTACTGTTCCCTCAAGAATCAATATTTAACATTATTCAAGGTATATACAACTCCACTATTAATATAAAAAGCAGATGACTGTGATAAATAAGACACAACAAAGTAGATATACATAACAGTTAATGAATAACGCAAAACTCAAGTTCCACTCACCTTACACTCTGTACTCCCCCAAGAGACACTGCTACTTCTCCCACCGGATACCATATCTTGCCAATATATCCAGCAGTCAGAATATTTGTCTGACCTAAAGGCAACATTGTTATGCAAAGTCTTGGACAAATAGTTTGCAATATTTTGAGGCCGACATGAAGAAGCTTCAAGTATAATGCCGGTTTGTATTATCGTGGACAATGGATTAAACTCTTGCTCACAGTGAAGATAACAATTATATCTTTAGTTTTTGAAATATTCATGTATTATCAATTATTTTTTTCCTTTCAAAAAATTGCGTTTTGAGTATATTCTGAGAGTTTCCAAAATATCTATTGAAACACGTATATAAATCCAGAAATGTGTTTACCTTGCATTCGTTCGTGGATTCATCAACTGGATTCATTTCTAAATAAGGGAATATATATTTAGAATAAAATATACTACAATACTCTTAGTGACTAACCTGCGCTAATCGATATCACACATTAAGATAAGTATTGATGACGATAACACAAACAATAATGACAACAGTATTGATATTGATAACACCGACGATGATAATGTTCACCATAGTTATTATCAATATCGTTAATGACGATAACAATTAAAATGATAATGGTGAACAAAGATGAGAAAATGATGATATTGTTAACAAGAATAATAATGGCGGGATGAATGATAACAATAACAAAATTGATAATCACTATCATTGTCATTGTCTATTCATACTACTGTTGCTGTTGCCTTATCATTATAGTTATTATCATCATTATCAATATTACTATTATCATTATATTATAATCATTATCATTATTTCTTTATTATCATTATTACTATTACTATTATTATTATTATTATTATTATTATTATTATTATTATTATTATTATTATTATTATTATTACTACTACTACTACTACTACTACTACTACTACTACTACTACTACTACTACTACTACTACTACTACTATTATTATTATTATTATTATTATTATTATTATTATTATCATTATTATCATTATTATTATCATTATCATTATTATTATTTATTATCATTATTATTATTATTATTATTATTATTATTATTATTATTATTATTATTATTATTATTATTATTATTATTATTATTATTATTATTATTATTATTATTATTATTATATTATTATTATTATTATTATTATTATTATTATTATTATTATTATTATTATTATTATTATTATTATTATTATTATTATATTATTATTATTATCATTATTATTATTTATTATATTATATTATTATCATTATCATTATTGTTATCATTATTATTATCATTATTATTATTATATTATCATTATCAATATTATTACTATTCTCATTATCATTATTATTACTATTCTCATTATCATAATTGCTATTGTTATTACTGTTCATCATTATTACCATTATCATTATCATTATACTATCCATATCTTTATTATTATCATTAGTGTCATTATTACCATTATTACTATTATTATTATCATTATTATTATTATCATTATTATTATTATCATTATTATCATTGTTGTTATTATTGTTGCTGCTGCTGTTGTTACTATTATTATAATAATCATTAATATTATTATTATCTTTATTATCATAATTACAATTATTATTAAAATTATCATCACTATCATTATTATTATTATAATTACTATTATCATCTTTCCGAACATTATCATTACACTATCATTATCATTACTATCATTATTATTAATATCATTATTATTATTATTATCATTATTATTATCATCATTATTATTAGTAGTAGTAGTAGTAGTACTATTATCATTATTATCATTATTATTATCATTATCCCTATTATTACTATTATATCATTATTATTATTATTACTGTTATCATTATCATTATTATCATTACCATTATTATTAATATGATTGTAATCATTATCATCATTATCACTGTTGTTGCTATCATTTTTATTATCATTATTATGATTGTTACTGCTATTGTCATTATCATTATTAGTGTTATTAATATTATCATTATTGTTGCCATTATCATTATTATCATCATTATCACTATTATTGTTATTATGTCTATCAGGAACAATGAACTGTCCCATAGAAGGGTGAAAACATTGTGATTTATGCCAGATACGTATTGCAAATTTGTAATGTTCCCATTCTATACAGTTCCCTGAAATTTGGCAAACAGCTTACATAAATTTACGGCTCTTGGATGATCTGCA
>NW_020869967.1:419957-422457 GCF_003789085.1 Penaeus vannamei
GTGACTTCGTTCGTTTTTTATTTGTTATTACACCCAGGAATAAATGCGTGATTCAACTTCGACAACCTGCAGTCAGAATGAATAGCTCGTTTTCTCCAGCAAAACCCCAAGCTCACTTACAGGTCCCTCTGCGTTTCAGCAATGAACACACCTAACAAGGCCACGAGCGGTTGAGGCGGTTGACAACGCAAACGGCAAATAAAAGCAAAACGTGAGCCACCGGTGTTTTCGCGTGGCATTTCCGCTCCGGTGACTGGCTGAAATGGCGAAGGCTAATCAGAGGTTTAGAGCGGAAATCAATTAATGGACAAAAGACCCGCACCTTTAAAACACACGACGGCAGCCAATAGAATTCTAAAAGTACTTGTTCTGTGGATAAGACAGTGTCTTTGTGTTTTATTCAGTGTTGTCTCGCGGCAAAATGTGTCAACAATAAGAAAGAAATCTCTAATGCAACAGCGTACCCTAGTGTCGTTATGCGGAGCGGTTTCTCATGCAAGCGTCGCACCTCCGGATTGTACCCAGGTGATCACCCCGCTTGATCAATATATCTGAAAGATTGTCTCTCTTTGCGTCTTAAACTCCCGTCCCCCGCCTCGTCTTCTCCCCAAACACCCACCACTCACTTCTCCCCAACACCCTTCTCTTCTCTGCAGTCTTCTCCATTCCTCCCCACTCACTCTATTTTCGTCTCCCCATCTCCTCCCCGTCTTTTACCTAACCCCTTCCCCCTCCTTTCCCTCATCTCCTAAATCCCCCTCCCTGCTCCATGTTACTTCCCCCTCTCCTCATCCCCATCCCCCTCTACCCCTCTCTCTCTCCCTCCCTTCATCCTCCCTCACCCCATCCTCACACCCTCTACTCGCCCCGTCTTCATCCCCTCCCCCTCCTCATACCGCTCCTCCCCTCCACTCTCAGTCCTCCTCCCTCCTCCCCATCCCATACCCCTTTCCTCCCCTCCTCCCAGATTACTACTGGCCGTTCGATCGTAGCGAGCGACACACTCTCAGCTGTAAACTATGGAAGCACCTTATTATGTTATGAGAATACATATTTTTCTCCTTTCTTAATGGGCTGCTTCCTTGTTAGAAGAGAAATTCAAAGTTTATTTTAGTGGTTGACTTTCTTGGTGTAATTCTGTTAATTCTTTTATCTTTTTCTGTTTTTGTTATATTTTTTTCTTGGGAGAAAGATGATTGATAGGTATGTAGACTTTAATCGATGTAGACTGCAGAATTCCTGACTAAGAGCAGTGCGAGAGTAAGGGAAGGTAGAGAAACAGACAGAGGTAGGGAGGGAGATAGAAAGACAGAAACAGAAAGTGGGATAGCCAGAGAAAGACAGGCTGACAGACAAATAGACTGACAGAGGAGGTGGGGGAGACAGAAAGACAGAAACAGAGAGAAGAGGAAAGGTAGAGAGACAGACAGAAAGACACAGACAGAGGAGGTGGGGAGACAGAAAAAGACAGAGAAAGAGAAACGCCATACTCAAGCTGTTGCTTCCATCTTTGCTCGCGTAATGTCTTGCTATAACGACCCACATGTTTTACCTCTTACTTGTCCCCCACTAGGCTTCGATACTTTCACGTTTTCGTCTGCATTTCTCGAGAAAAAATATACAACCTTGTCCGAATAGTTCTCAGAAAAACGCAACTACTTAAACCACCGATACTTCGCGAGAAACTTCCGTGATTTGCCTTGTTTTAGATTTCAGATATAAACTCCAGCGCTTCCCTTGTGTGCAGATTCATTTTATGGATTACTCTTGGCTCCTTATATGCAAATGAACTTCAACAGCAGCGCCAGTTCGGTGCCATAGGAGAGTGAGCCCCATGGCCAATCAATATGTTAAGGACACTCATTCTCCCTGCAACTTATAGCCTTCTTTTGTACCTTCTGCAGAGGCACGCTCGATCGTCGATTCAAAGGAACACGGTATGCATGATCAGTCGCCGCGCTTCTCTCTCTCTCTCTCTCTCTCTCTCTCTCTCTCTCTCTCTCTCTCTTCTCTCTCTCTCTCTCTCTCTCTCTCTCTCTCTCTCTCTCTCTCTCTCTCTCTCTCTCTCTCTCTCTCTCTCTCTCTCTCTCTCTCTCTCGTGTGCGTTTATGTATGCGTGTGGGTGGGTGTGTGTATGTGTGTGGCATTTTTTAAAGAGCTAATGCTAAATGATCCGGCAAATCATTAACTATCCAGTCTTCCACACCCGTTTTTTTCCAATTTCATATAATACAGTTTAAGAATACAGGAAAAAAATCCCTATCACCATCACCACTTCACCATCCTCTTCACCACAACCTTTCACCGATACTTCCGGCGTAAAAAAGCTTCCTTTGCAGATAACAAAAGAGTCGCTTCTCTGCAACAGGCTAAACCCAGCAAGCGTGACAGATTAATCTTGCGGCCTCTAAGCAGCGGCCTACCCTGCAACACAGCTTGCAATTTGTTCTTGCAACAGAGATATCTTTTTGCTTATTTTGCCTATGCGATTTTTATCATT
>NW_020869967.1:429957-432457 GCF_003789085.1 Penaeus vannamei
GTTATTATCATTATTGATATTATTCCTACTATTGTTATTTTCTAGTATTGCTGTTATTATCATTATTATTGTTTTTTGTTATTATCGATGTTACCATTGTTATTATATCTTTTAATATCAAAATTATTCTTTATTATCATTTTCATCAGTATTGTCATTATCATCATTATTATCATTATCATTGTTATTATCATTATTATTATTATTATATATTATATTATTATTATTATTATTATTATTATTGTTATTATTATTATTATTATTATTATATTATTATATTCATATTATATTATTATTATTATATTATTATTATTATTATATCATCATTATTATTATTATATATCATATATTATTATTATTATTATTATTATTTATTATTATTATTAATTATTATTATTATTATTATTATTATTATTCATTATTATTATTTTTGTAATCATTATTATTATATTTATTATCATTATTATTATTACTATCGTTATCATTATTACTATTATTATCGTTGCCGCCATTAATACTATAATTATTGTTGATACTATTATTGTATTTTTTTACCATTACTGTTATTATTTTTCTTACGATCATTACCCTTAGCAGCATCTTCATCATTATTAGTATTAGTATCATCATCATGGTTGCTTTTATTTTTACCATTGATATCATGAGTACCATTATTACTGTTATTACTATTGATATTGTTGTTATTATTGTTGTTGCTGCGGTTGTTGCTTTTATTATCATTAACATCATTATTTGGTTGTTGTTGCTGTCGTTATTGTTATCATTATTACTTTTATTAGTATGATTATCATCGTTGTTATTAGCATTATTATTGTTATTATCGTTATTACTATCATATCATTGTTGTTATTAGCGTTACCACTGTTATCGTTATTATAATCATTATCATCACTGTTACCATTGTTATTATTAGCTTTATCATCATTATCGCTGTTATTGTTATTACAGTTACTACTACTTCTAACTATTATTTTATTATCATCATTATTATCATCCTTGTTATCAAAATAATAATTACCAATATCACCATTGTTACGATAGTTTCTTTATTTCTTCAATCTTTTTCGTGTTCTTTTCTTTTTCATCCATATTTCCCTCACTTCCTTTACGTTAATTTTGACAGCAGTGAAGCCGCCAATTTACATAACTTCGTCAGCTGAGTCGTGTTATGAATGCAAATATCCACAGTTCTTGAATGTATAAGTAAGTATCATATAGTTGGGAAGGATATACGACTGCAGTAAATGGATACTGAATGGTGCAATTTACGGAAATGTGTATATATATGTGCTCATCTTATTCCTCCCCCTCCTTGTCCTCCTCTTCCTCGTCCCCCTCCTCCTCCTCGTCCCCCTCTCCTCTTCCTCCTCCTTTCCCTCTCTCCTCATCCTCCTCATCCCCTCCGCTCCTCCCTCCTCCTCCTCCTCCTCCTCCTCCTCCTCCCTCCTCCTCCTCCTCCTCCTCCTCCTCCTCCTCCTCCCCCTCCCCCCCCCATCCCCCTCTGCCTCCCTGCCTCCTCCCCTCCCTCCTCCTCCTCCTCCTCCTCCTCCTCCTCCTCCTCCTCCTCCTCTCCTCCTCCCCCTCCTCCTCCTTCTCCCCCCTCCTCCTCCTCTCTCCCCTCCTCCTCTCCCTCCTACCCCCCCCCTCCTCCTCCTCCTTTTTAGCATGTTTTGAGTACGTTTTTATCAAGGATAAGATCCGAACTTGTCAAGTATGAATGAAATTTCCTCTTACTTTTGTTAGTGGTTTATGTTTTCATATCATAAAGCTGATTCTGTATTCTGTAATCTACTACTGATAATCATTTTAACAAGCAAGATAATGACGTAAAATTTGCAATCATAATAGCGTACTTTTGTGGTCTTCAGTTGCTAAGGACGGAATAGATACCAGTATATCTTTTGACTCTGTCTAAGATGTTATGATTATCACCATTACCATCATCAATGTAATTGTTATTATTATTTTTATTATCATTATCATCATTATTTCTACTACTACTACTATTATCATTATTATTGTTGTTATTATTATATTTTTATTATTATATTATTATATATATTACTATTATTTTTATTATTATTATTATTATTATTATTATATTATATTATTATTATTATTATCATTATTATTATTATTATTATCATTACTATTATTATTATTATTATTATTATCATTATTATTAGTATTATCATTATCATTATTATTATAATCATTAATATTAGTAGTAGTAGTAGTATTAGTATCATTATTACTATTATTATCATTATTATTGTTACTATTACTATTATTATTATTAATTATTACTATTATATCATTATTATTAGTAGTATCATTATCATTATTATATTATTATTATTAGAGTAGTAGTAGTATCAGTATTATTATTATCATTATTATTATTATTATTATGATTATTATTATTATTATTATCATCATTAACTTTATTATCATCATTATCATTATAATCATAATTATC
>NW_020869967.1:442457-454957 GCF_003789085.1 Penaeus vannamei
TAGAAAACTTGTTTTTGTAAGTGGTTCATCATCTGTTTATCTATATTTTGTTATTTACTTTTTAATTTTATTTGTTTTAGAAAGTTTAATCTACACCTAAATTTCTCAAATGCACAGTCTATACATTCAACTTCAATTATACATATATATTTGAAATAATTTAATATGCATTTAAAGTCAAAAATCACCATTGCCATGAAAAATCAGTAAAAAAAAAACATGGATTTTTTTTATATCTTTCTACAATATTCATTGTAAGACAATGACAAAGTATTTTTTCTTGGATTTTATTGTAGACTGCCATTGGTTCCATAAGAGGCCCTATGCAAAATTTGTATTGGTATGGGAGTCAATGTCTTGTTCCATAGTCAGGAACTTTTAAACTATTAATACTAAAAGGCATTCACTGTTCATAGGGCCTTATTGTACTAGCACTTTTTCAGTCAGTTTTTGTGTCATTGGGCCTTAGGAATCACTCAAGCTTCCTCATAAACATTATATTATTTTTATGAATATCATAATGCAAAGGATACTGCTCTATTATAAAAAGATGCATTTTGTTAAACTGAAATAGTTTCACATGAACTTGTATTTTTTTATGTTTGTAAAAACAATCTAATAGCATAGCTCCACTGTAGTACAAGAGCAAGATGGAAATTACAAAAGAAAAACAGTTGCTCTTGTCTTTGTCTAGGAGGCCTTCCACACGCATGCAATTAATGTGGAGCACAAAAATTAATGGAAAAAGGGCTAGTGTGACTGAGGCTTTACTGCTTATCTTCAGATGAGAAATGACATCCACCCTCTAAATAGCAGTAATTAGATTATATTAACATGTTTACCTTTTATGAATATATGCAAAGTAAATTACATAGTTTGATTTACTTTTTATTTTCTTTTATAGATGAGCTTTTAAAAAAGGATTGATATTTTAGTATTCTCATTATTTATATCATTTTCATCAAGTTTTTATTATTAACTGACTTAACCAAACACTCACACACGCTGATACCCACACATTCACATCTAATACTCACATATCCACCCACACTTATTGATACCCATGTACTCACACCCACCAAAAAAATACATACTACCACCTACCCACACCTACACTTACCCTACCCACACCTGTTGATATGTATGTACTCGCACACGCACATGCACACACACACGTTTGATTTGTGTTAACTAGTGGTTAGTTATATATTGATTTTTTTTTTTTTTTTTTTTTTTTTTTTTTTTATTGCTTTTTTATGATTGATAATGTGTTTACATTTATATTCATTTCTATCATTTCTATAATTTGAATAGTTGTACTGAGGAGTAAACTTATTATTTAAATTCATTATATATATATCTTTCTTTCCTTCTTTCTTTCTTTCTTTCTTTCTTTATTCGATTGGGAAAGAATTTGTATTTGCCTTTGCCTTTATTAGCATTGTAATGATTAGTTTATTATTATTGTTATTATTATTATTGGTTTAATTATTTATTTGTTGTTTACACCCTAAATTTTGGATGATTAAAAGAAAGCATGATTTTCTAGTTCCTGTTCTGGTAGGTGGATTTAAATGGATTTTACATAGATGTTGAGACTGATAAACTACTTTGTAATGTTATTTAAGTATGTCTTCATTGTTTCTCTTTGTTGTTAACTATTTAATCATAACTTTCTTTGGCCATCTCATGATTGGTAAAAGTTCAGTAGCAAGCTTCTTGTCCTTGCTTTGATATTTCAAGATTGTTGCATGGCTTTTTCTACGGATACATATGTTTCCCAGCTATTACCTTTTAACCCTTTACCTTTACCTGAGTTTGTAAAGCAGATGTAAACCTTCTCCTTTTACTACTACTACTACTTCTTTTCTTTTTCTTCTTCTTCTACTTCTTTTTCTCTATCTTCTACTTCTACAACTACTTTTTCTTTTTCTTCTTCTTCTTCTACTTCTTTTTCTTTTTCTTCTCCTACTTCTTCTAGTACTACTTTTTCTCTTTCTTCTTCTTCTACTTGTTTGTCAAGAAGATGATATACATCTTCACTGTGTTTAGCGATTTGGTTGTGCTTAGGAACATTTTATGTTTTATATTTCTTTATACTGTCACTTTTAGAGATACCCATTAACTTTTTTTCCAGGGAGATTGAAGTAAAAGAATATAGATTGATTGACATAATATATTGACAAAAGTCGAGGAAAGTAGTAGTATCAGGTTGATGAGTAGGTACTGAAATTGTGGAAGTGGTATTCCATAGACAGGACACTCGGGCATGAGGTGCAGGTAAACAGGTTCTGATTGTGGTAGAATTATGGATGACATTGTTGTTTATGTTGTGTTGCACGTAGAGGTTGTGTTTCTGTTTGCAAATTAATGTTTGGAGTTTTTGTAAGGAGTAATACTCTTCATAAATTCATGTATTGGTGATTCATGTGTCAAAAGCAGGCTGTAGAGTAGAAAACTTCAATCAACATTCTAGCACATTTAATGAATGATAGCTCAAGTCATTGTCTGATTTACATAACAAAGGTCATTCCTTAAGAGTGTGTAGCTTGGATCACCTTCTGCTTAATATCTTTTTCTCTCTGTAGATGTAAGAATCTTTTAGTCTTAAAGCCTTTACCTGTGTCATGCATTTATGGTTTGCACTTCCCTGATTTTCTGCATTTTACTTCTTAACATGACTATAATCTTCATGTTGCATAAACTGTTACAGTATTCAGGTGGTAAAACATATTTTACAGTGTTCTTAGTTTCATTTGATTCAATTCCAGGTAATTTATGAATTTTATGTGTCGATATGATCCTGATTTAAATTTTGATATCATTGTTATATAATCCTTTAGTACATTATTGCAATATTTCATGATACACAGATTTTATGCTGATTTACCAAATTATTGTTTAAATCATTATGTTAGATATGTCACTATGAGGCCATTACATTTCTTTTGGGAAAAAAGATGATGTTATGAGAAAGAATTATGATTGTTATTATTTACTGTATATTGGAATAATTCTTTGGTGATTATAGCTTTATATCTTACTGTGGTGTTATTGTTATTATTATTATTATTATTATTATTATTATTTATTATATTATTATTATTATATTATTACTATAGTTATAATTGTTATGATAATTATCATCATCATTATTATTATTATTGTTATTGGTATTTTCATTCATTTGATTGAACCATTATTATTATTATTATCATTATCATTATTATTATTACTATTACTATTACTGCCACTACTGCTACTGTTACTACTATAATTATTATTAGTAGTTGTAATTGTAGTAGTAGTTTTAGTGGTGGCATTATTATTATTATTATTATTATTATTATTATTATTATTATTATTATTATTAATATTATTATTATTATTATTATTATATATTTGTTGTTGTTGTTGTAATGGTTGTCTGATAATGATTATATTGTTTTTGTTATTGTTAATATTATTTTTATGTCAATAATAATAATGATGTGTTATTGTTGTTATTATTATTAAAAATATTATAGTTATTGTTTTTTCTCATTATTATTGCTGTTGTAGCTATTATTGTTATTATTGTTATTATTACTATTGGTGCTATTATTATTGTTATTGTTTCTTATTATTATTTTTATCATCATCAATATCATTATTACTATTATTATTATTATTATTATTATTATTATTATTATTACTGTTATTATTTTATTGTTATTGTTATTATTATTATTATTATTATTATATTATTATTATTATTATTATTACTATTATTATTATTGTTATTATTATTTATTATTGTTGTTGTTATTTTTATTATTATTATTATGATAATGTTAACTCAGTCTCCTAGAGGTAATGTGCTGTCCACTGTAGTTTTTTTGTGAATTTTGTGGCATACAAATAGCTCCACATGCTCTCAGCCAACATGTATGCAATTAGGCCCTATTGGTACATACCTGAAAATTTCCCAATATCTTGAATTTTGCAGTAAAAAGTTTTTTTCTGACTGATGCTATTGATATCAGTACTGTTTTTATTATTATTGATATCTTATCTCTGATAATGTTAAGATACTAATAACTATACAGACAGGAAATAATGAAGGAAGCAGCTGTCCAGAAATCAATTATTATTATTATTATAGTTTGTTATTATTATTATTATTATCATTATCATTATTCTTATTTTTTTATTATTGTTATCATTATTAATGATATTATTATTATTATTATTATTATTATTATTATTATTTATATTATTATTGTTATTATGAAATTGTAATAATTAACGATTGCTTTAGCTATTATTGTTATTGTTTTCCATTTAAGTTCTTGGTGTCATAATTGCTTTTATTTTCATTAATAGCATTAGTACTAGAGTTAATATTATTATTATTGCTACTTTTACTTATTACAAATTGTTAATACGATTGCTGTTATTAATGGATGTTTATTAGACCATGAAAATGTTATTATCATTGCTATATATAAAACAAGTATTTGTTTTTTACGTCTTTTTCAGAGTGGATGATACAGCTCTATTTAGCTAATATAGTCTACTTGTAATTTTATTGTTACGGTTATTAATTTTGTATGAAGGTGTTCTGAATTTTTATTATTTTTATTATTGATCTTTTTGTTGTTGATTTTTGTTGCCATATTTTTTTTATTATTGTTGTTGTTATTATTATTATTATGATGATGATGATGATGATGATGATGATTGTTATTATTGTTTTTTATTATTTTTTATTTTTATTAGCAAAGAAGATCTATATAGAACCTCTTTCTCCCCCCTCCCCCAGATTGCTCGGACCCCTAAACAAAGCACTTTATTAGTAAATTTCATGCCAAATTTTTTCATCACCCCTGGTTTGTTCTCTTTAGGTAATTCTTGATTTTATTTTGTAGTACCTGATATTAGCAAGGGTAATCATAATTATCATTACTATTATTTCATGTTATTTATTGTTATTGTTGTTATTGTTATTATTTTATGATGATGATTATTATTTTATGATTATTATTGTTTTAATTTTCACATTTTTTTATTAGTAGTAGTAGTAATGGTTAGTACTAGGAGCAATGATGTTATTTTTATATAATTTTATATTTTTTGGTTATTATCATTATCTCATGTTTATAATGATATATGAATTGTTATTCTTACCATTACTCATCTTATTATTGTTGTTCTTATTATTACTATAATTATTATTATTATTATTATTATTATTATTATTATGATTATTATGATTATTTTTATTAGTATTGTGACTTACTATTACTATGATTATTATTGTTATGAATATTATTATTGCCATTGCCATTGCCATTACTACTACTACTGCTACTACAACAATTGTTACTATTATTATTTCTAATACTTCTCTTGTTATTGTTGTTATTATTATGAGCATCAGTATTATTCTTATTAGCGTTACTTTTACCGTTATTTTTATTATCGTTGTTGTTATTGTTATTATTGTTAGCGTTATGTTTATTGTTATTGTCAATGATAATGATGACGATAATGTTACTATTATTACTATAATTATTATTATTATTATTTTTTTTTTTTGGGGATTATTATAATTATTTATTATTTATGATTGTTATAATCATTATTGTTTTTATTGTATTATTATTATAAATATTATTGTTATTTTTATAATTACGTTTGTTACAACTATTATTTTTATTGCTTCGCTGAGGAGGTTTTATTTTTGGTAACGTCAGTTGGTTTGTTGGTTAGTTGGTTAGCAGGATTACTCAGAGTTGTGTCTTAGCCTAACTTAGATCCCGTTATATTTTTGTGGTGATCAAGATCCAGGAATTTTTTAAATGAATGATTGCATTTGTTACCAGTTACCCCTATTGCATTGGCAATAGTGGTAACTGTTATTATAATGTTTACGGATGTCACTAGTATATTTGAAAAAGAGGTGATTTTAATGTAATTTTTCAAATATGAATATTTCTTTTGCATCAAGGACCCTATTGCCTTAGCAGAGATATACACTCTCTGAGTGCTTCTAGTTAAAATTGTTATTATTGTTACTGTTGTTGTTAATATTATTATTGTTGTTGTTGTTGTTGATGTTATTATTATTATTGTTATAATTTTTATTATGGTTATTTTTATTGTTACATACATGCACAAATACAAGTATGCACAAATGAACACATAAAAATACATTTGCAGAAATGCGCACACATAACTACACACACAGGTGCACACAGGAATGCACAATTAAGAGTATAGACACACTCGAGATTTTCACTTTGTAGTTGTTGTTTTCATGCATGGTAAGGAAAGAAAATATTGGAAAAAATTGAAATGCAAAAAAACTTTCAGAGTATCAAGCTAGGTTGCGATGGGTCTGTGTCCAGTGTCCATGCTGAGAGCAGTATAGGCTCCTCTATCAAACGCTCAAGCCCTGCTCAGGGAGGCCAGGCGGCGTCGCCAACTAGTGGAAGTTACACAGCTGGCACCTCTCCATCACCTTCAGTTGGTACCTCGATGCTGGTAGGTCCTGGAGGAGTCTCCACTTGTTCCGTGGGAACTGGTGGGTCACCCTGCCCACTGCCTGTCAAGTCACTGCAGCCCAAGAACAGGAACCCCTCGCAGGATCCCAACACGGTGAGTTGGTTTTGTTCTCTGTGCCTGGATCTTGCTGATGAGAAAGCTGTTCTATTTTGAAAATATCTTTAGTGTTCTTGGTTGCTTTTTAGAATTTGTGATTGGTTGTTCTTTTTGTTTTTAATTGTGGAAGGTAGATAAAGTATTCATGTTTGATCTAGTATATACATTATTCGATAAAAATGAAGGATAACTAAAATTACTTGTTGATGCACTTTTTTTTCTTCTTACTTTCTTTTCAAAATTTTCTCCAAGTATCTCCTTGTTATTTGATTTGATTCAACCCAGTGCCAATGGGTAAAATTGTTTGGCAAGTGGACGTAAGAACAGGATTGTTGGTGCTCATCGGCAGTTTCCCCTGTTTGCGCTAAGCTCGATCGGTAGTTTACAAGCGACATTTAGCACCTAAAAGCTTTTATATTGCTATAGTTTATAAAAATATTAAAATTTTGAAGGTTTACCTTCATTATAGGTGCCATTGCCTAAAATCTTTACCATATAAATGAAGCCGTTCCTATTGGAGAAAAACAAACTCTGTCCTACGAGCCAGTGGCGTGGGAATGGGCATGATACGATGCCATCCAAGTTTCGGTCCACAACAGCCATGGCATGTACATACATGCCAACCATCAGCCACGGGTTAATTTGATAGCATTGACACTTACATTTCACAACAGCTTGTTCTTGTATATTGGTTCCAGGTTTATTATTTCTTTACTTTCTGCATTTTTATTCTGTTTTAATTTCTTCATAATTTCAGAAATGAGATCAGTACTGTATTAGAAATATTCTTTCTGGTAGTCCTAGTTGTGTTAGAAATACTAACCCATTATTATATCTAGGTGGTCTTCAATTATAAACCCAATGGAATTGGGATATAATCCGAACACAATGGCCACTGTGCTAGGATGAACATCAAGGTTTTCCACACAAGATAGATAATAGAATTTCAAGAACAATTTTTCAAGTTTTGCTAAGGGAAACTTTTGTATTTGGTATTTCAAAAGCGTGATTTCACATGCCAGAAAATAATTTTCAGGACAAAAGTGAGGTAATGATCCAATAGAGCTGATTGGTGGTTGTTACTGAAACTACAAAGTACATCATGAAAGAAGAGAGCAAAGATACACTCATGTACTCATTATTAAGTAAAGCATCCAGTCTAAAAGTATAAAGAACCTGCATATTAGATTTTTTCTTTCTCTCTTTTTTTGTTTTTTACCCACTTGCAGACGCAGAAGCAATTCAAGCTTTTGTGCTACAGTTAGAGTCATCCTTTTCTACTTTTCTGTTCTTTCTTGAGACAACATAGTTTTAGAAAATGATGAATACTAAACCACTAAATTACTGAAACACACTAACAGATTAAAGGGGAAAAATCATGGTGTAAACAAGGTAATAGCACTGCCTTCTTGTGGACAGTTCATGAAACAGCAGCTTCTGGCCAGTGTTGCCACAACTCTGTTAACAGCACAGATTTTGTCTGTTTTTTCCAATACCCAATAAATGCAGATCTGTAAACTGAGTGCTGATTGTATATTTATTATCATTATTTTAAGTAATATTGCAAAATGAGATAGATATCAAGGTGGAAGAAAATTATAAATGAGGAAAGACCCCCCCCCAAAAAAAAGTAAAGAAAATCCATTTGAGGCAGTAGTTATCATATAAAAAAGTAAGATATGTTTTTATATTTTGAAATACTTGAAAGAAAATGAAACCATGAATTGACTATAAAGCATTATATTATATAATAGATGTGGCTTGAGGAAATTTGGCAGACTGTACTACTGGATTATTATTTGGCACTATACATCAATCTGATAAAACAGTTGAATTTAAAAGGCTTTATAATATTAGCTTATTCCATGATTTTGGTAGATATGGCTGTATGAATTAGTGAGAGAACATTAGAGGTTAATATTGTTAACCCATTTACAACGGGTGTCCACCAAATAATATGTGGATGGTGTGTATTGTGATGTGTTCGCGTGTGTGATAAAATAAATATAAATCATAATGTACCTAATTGGCGTTAATATAATAATTATACCCATCCAAGGTGATGATAGTTAGTCAGTAGCTTCATAGCTAGCTCTACGATACTCTGAACGGGACTAGCCTACCTATATACATATATATTACCGCGCCATTTTGTGCCACTATAACCAGAATACGTATTATTTCGGCTTCAAAATATATAATAATATAATAATTAACCATATAGTAACTAGGTTAGTTAAGGGTTAAAAGAATATCAAAGGTCTAAATAAAACTCTATAATCAATTACTTTGATAGTAAAATACTGAATAGCAGTTTGGTCTACCATTATATTCCATTTATGTAAGTCGCCTCACCACCTACACGGACTTGCACCCATCCACGACATCGCTTCCCTCATCAGTGAGCAAGTCTCCCTCTAAATGGGTGTTGGAATCTCTTCGTCTTATCATCTGAATTCATGCTCTCTCTTTCTTCTACGGGCTTGCCACACTTCCTCTCTCATCTCATCCTACTCTTCTCTTACTATTAATTTAATATACCACACTGGCTGTGTGTAGTAAAAACTATCCTTGACTATATGAAAGAATTAAAAATGTCGTCTCCCGTCCCTGTCACGTAGCCAATAAGGGAAGGTTCCAAAACACAGCTCTCGTATTCTCAAGCAACGCTACTACTAGATGTCACCCTTCGCAGCTCGTCAAACTGCAGTGCTGTTCATGCATGTGCAAAACACCCGTTCGTCTATCTGTCTATCCTTCTATCCGTGCACCCGTTTAGCCATTCTGTGAAGATAAGATAAGAGTATATCCTTGAATGAATACAATGCCTTTTTATCGCATATCAAAACAAAGTAAAAGCAAATAAGCTCTTCCGAGTAGCATCGACAGAGACAGAAACCCTTGCCAGCCACGGGAGGCGCCGGGGGACTGGGTAGTCGGAACACAAGCGAGGCCTTTGAATTCGTGTCTCACTGTCTCTTCGCTTGTGACACCGTGTCGGCCAACAAGCATGTCCAAGATGTGGGACGACAGGGCACTTACCGAAGATTTGGTGCCTCTTACTACTGCTCTTTATCTTTTTTTCTTCTTTCTTTCTTACGCGTTTATCTTCTTCTTTTTATTATTTCCTTCTTTTTTCTTCTATTTCTATTTTCTTAATACACGTTAAGTCTGTAATTCTACATTGATCATTATTCTTGAAACCATGCATTTGGTATCCGTCAGCTGGTACTACTTTTTGGCTATATTTTTAAGGAAAAATGTGACATCCCATTCTTCTCTTGTGGCCGTGTCTCCGCCAGCATCCATTACTTATCTTGAATGTGTATGCTACGTTATGCTCTATGCTGCATTCCTTCAATAAGCAGCGGTTTACTTTTCCTTTTGGTAATAGCACTTTACCAATCCTGCTACTAATTCTAGGTAGTACTACTGCTGCTGTTGAAATTGCTACTACTACTTCTACTACTGTAGTAAGTTATAGTATGTTTTTTTTCTATCTTTGTGTTCTTTTATATTTTCTTCCGTACTTTCTGTCACTTATTTTCTGCCTCTTTCTCTTCGTCATTAACACTTTTTTTTATTTCCCTGTTTCCATTTACTTTTCTCTTCCATTTCATAATCCCTTTTGGTAACTTGTCTTGATTTTTTATTTCTTATTTTATCAGTATTTTTATTCTTAGTTTATTCTCCTTTATTCCCCGATTATATATATATTTTGGACTCCCCCATCCCCCTCTTTTATGTTCGACCTTTTTTTATATAGTTCTTCCTTCTGTGTTTATTATCGTTATTCCCTTTCCGTAATTGCTTCTGCTTTGCCTACTCTTGCAAACGTTTCTCAACTACCCCCCCCCTCCTCCTTTTTCCTCATCTTTCTGCTTTTCCTTTTATTCCTCCATCTTCTCATGCTTCAGTTCTTTCTTTCTTTATCGTCTCTTCTTATTCTTCTCTTTTCTTCTCAATCATTTTCCTCCTCATCCTCCTTCTTCTCTCCTCTTTATTCTCCTCCTCCTCCTCCTCCTCCTTCTCTTCTTCTTCCTGCTCAGTCTGCTCCTTCAACTCCTCTTCCTTATCCTCCTCCCCTTGCTCTTCCTACTTTTATCCTTCCCCTTCTCCAACTAATCTTCCTCCTTCTCATCCTTCTCCTCTTCTTCTGATTGCTCCTCCTCCTCCTTTTAAAATCTTTCTCGTCCAGTACCACAACCTCCTCCTCTCCCTTTATCTTCCCCTCCTTCTCTCCTCCTTCATCTCCGTTTTGGCTTCCTCTTTCTGTGAACATCACTTTTTCTTTGCCTCCTCTCTCACACCTTTTCTCCTCCTACTATCATCCTCATCCTCCTACTTCCGTCCTTATCTTCCTCATTTTCCTCCTCCTTTTAAAACTCTTCTTCCTCCTCCTCCTCTCTCTCCTCTCTCTCCCTTCTTCTTTCTTCTCTTCCGCCTCCTCCCCCTCCCTTCTCACTTTCCTCTTCCTCCACCTCCCCCTCTCCCTCCTCCTCATTTTCCTCCTCCTTTCTCTCTCCCTCCTCTTCATTTTCTTTCTCTTCCTCCTCATTTTCCTCCTCTTCTTCCTCCTTTCCCTCTCCCTCCTCCTCATTTTCCTTCTCCTCCTCTCCATCATCATCCATTTTCTCCTCCTCCTCCTCTCCTCCTTCTCTCTCTCCTCCTCTCCCTCTTCCTTCAGCCCCCCTCCTCCCCTCCTTTTCCTCTCCTCATCCTCATCCTTTCCCCTCTTCCTCCTCCTCTTCCTCTCCCTCTTTCCTTCTCCTCCTCCTCCTCCTCTTCCTTCCTCCATCTCCCCGCGACATAAAAATCAATTATTCATACATTTGTTGAGGCTCGCATAAGCGCACCTCGCCAAACCACGTAAGCACGGCATTAGCACGCTGCTTGAATAAGGTAGATACTGCTCATGCTAATACTACCCCCCCCCCCACCTCTCTCTCTCCTCCCTACCCACCCCTCTTTCTCCCTCCGACCTCTCTTCTCTCCCTCCCTTCCCATCTTCCCTTCCATGCCGTTCATCTTTTTTTCTTGTGTCTTGTTTTTTTCACATTATCGTTTTTTTTTATTTATGTATATTTTTATTTTTGATCTCTGTCTTTCCATCGCTATTTTCCCTTTATTTTTCTTCTTCTCCGCTTTATTCTGTTCTCATTCTCTATCATCTTTTTATGTTTTCCTTATACCCTTTTAGCCCCCCCCCTTTCTCCCTTACTCTCCCAATGCTCTTCTTCGCTCCTTCCTCTCCTCTTCCTTCCCTTTCTGTTCCTTTACCCTCTTCTTAATCCTTCCTACCCTTCTTTCCCTCTTCCCCCTTCCCTATTTCCGTTCTTTCTTCCCTGTCCTTCCCCATCTCTTCTACTCTTTTCATATCCTCTTCTAACCTCTCTTCCACACCTTCTCCCGTACTCTGTCTCTCTTCCCATCTTCCTCTCCCCTCTCCCTTCCCTTCTAATTCTCTAAACTCTCCCTATTCCTGCCTCATCTTTCCCCTCTTTCCCTTCTCTTCCTCTCTCCTCCTCTCACGCTACCCTTCTTCCTATTTCCTCTCACTCCCCTCCTCTTTCCTTCCCTTCCAACTCTCTCCTACCCTTTCCCCTCCCATTATCCTTCTCCCTCTTACCATCTCTTTCCTTCTCCTATTCTCTCCCCACTTCCCCACTTCCTTTCCCTCCACTTCCCTTCTTCTCCTCTCCTCTTCCCCCATTTCCACCTCTCCTTCCCCTTCCTTTCCTACTACCCTTCTTCCTCTCCCTCTCCTTCCCCTTCCTTCCCACTCCCATCCTCTCCCCTTCCCCCGTCCTCCCCCCTCCCCCATCCTCTCCCCTCCCCCTATTCCTTCCCCCACC
>NW_020869967.1:459957-462457 GCF_003789085.1 Penaeus vannamei
AGAAGAGAGAGAGGAGAGAGAGAGAGAGAGAGAGAGAGAGGGAGAGAGGAGAGGAGAGAGAGAGAGAGAGAGAGAGAGAGAGAGAGAGAGAGAGAGAGAGAGAGAGAGAGAGAGAAGAGAGAGAGAGAGAGGAGAGAGAGAGAGAGAGAGAGAGAGAGAGAGAGAGAGAGAGAGAGAGAGAGAGAGAGAGAGAGAGGTTACTAGTTGGTAAGTCAAACAGAATGCTATGTAAACAGAGAGGGAGATAGAGCAAAAGAGTGAAAGGAGTCAACAAAGATGGTAGAGCAAATACTCAAATAAAAGAAAGAGAAGAAAGACCCAAGGAAGAAGAGAGAGACAGAAAGGAGGCAACCAGAGAGAGAGAAACCCAAACAAGCAATCAGTCAAACCAAACAGGACAAGAAGGAGAAAATAAGAGACTCAAAGAGACATTCAGAGACTCCCAGGCGAACACCTATAAACAAGGTGACAATGAGACCCAGACAGTGTTATTACATCCCAGTCATAACATTGTGTGTTCGTCACGGTCACACGGGGCTGTCACCTGCGCGTCTTGGCCATTGTGAGGCGTCCTTTGCGTCGGGAGGCGGTCTTCGCCTTCTTTGTCTTCGTTGTGGGAGAGAAGTTTCCTGGGAAGGTTTGGATGCGCTGTGGGACATGCTGTGAATGGTATAGAGATCGAAATTGCGCTGTATATATATATATATATATATATATATATATATATATATATATATATATATATATATATATATATATATATATATATATATATATATATATATATATATATATATATATATATATATATATATATATATAATATATATAATATATATATATATATATATATATATATATATATATATATATATATATATATATATATATATATATATATATATATATATATATATATATATATATATATATATATATATATATATATATATATATATATATATATATATATATATATATATATATATATATATATATTATATATATATATATATATGCATACTTGTATATCTATTTGTTTATGTCTGTCCATAAGTGGACTTGCATCATGAGGAAACATGTCCGAATTTGAATATTCAAATCCCAATCTTCCGTTGTCAAAATTATTATCATAACCGAATCGAGGCAAAGAATCTCGGTGTCAATATTCATTATCGCCATCTTGGCTGAAATTCATTTGTTAACCCTTTCCTCTACACCACAACCGATGTTCAGCTGATAGAGAAACAGGCGTTGAGGAACATATCAGGCGAACAGAGGTCAGGGGGGGTCACGACCCTGGCGGCGAAGTCAGCTACCTAGCATGTGTTGTGACCTTAGCTTATGGGTAAAAAGGTAACCGTCGTGTGCTAGAAAAGGTTTGCGAATTTAATGTTCCCTGTTGTTCGATAGATTTTATGTCCGGAGTTTATCGGATTCACAGGGAATGTGCGGTGCGTTGGTGGCCCTCGCATCGCCCCGTGTACGAACACACACGCACCTAGGAACAAACATGCATACGCACAAATACAAACAAATATGTATGTGTGTTTGTGTAAAGTGAGGAAGTATATGTGTGTATGAATCTATCAATTCAACTTTTATTCAAACTTTCAAATTTCGCTAGGACTCTATGATTTTTATGTGATTGTATTTAAACACGATTTTCCATACAAGCGAAATAAATATACATACCTAGACAGATGTGATTGTAGATATATGAGTATTGAAATAAACGAATAGATAAATCAATGGTTTCAATAACCACTTTAGCAAATACAAAATTAAGCAAATGGTACAACATAAACGTACAAAACGATATCCATATATATACACAAATACAATCCGAACATTTAAATCATTCCCGTCGCTTCCCCTCCGACCACACACACAATACTACAAGTTCCTGTTTGGAAGCGTAATGCCATTCGATTCTGAAGGTACAGCCTGTCGCACTGCTCACTATTACGCAAATCCTTTTTATGAATGGGTACTCACAGCTGATTCCCCATTCATAGTCGAGGGGCGACAAAAGCCATAGATCACGCCCCCAGCCTCTTTCGTTTCTCCCCTCTCACGGGCTTGTGAAGTGAGGGTCAGGAAAGTCCAACTTTCTCAGAGATCTGTGGTTGACTGTTTGGAAAAGGTGGGTTTATTGTTTCTGTTTTCTGTCTTTGCCGTTGGATGTTTCTCAATGTTAGTCTCTCTCTCTCTCTCTCTCTCTCTCTCTCTCTCTCTCTCTCTCTCTCTCTCTCTCTCTCTCTCTCTCTCTCTCTCTCTCTCTCTCTCTCTCTCTCTCTCTTCTGTCTGGTTTGCTAACATTTAAATTTCTTTCAATTTCTTAGCACAACCGTAATATCAGCACAACACTCTCACCAAAGATTCAATAAAACAATTATCACAATTCACAGCATCATCAATTTAATCTCTTCACATATACAATTTATTACTCACAGCACTGGCATTGTCAACACGGATCCTGAGGGTGGAATAAACGTTA
>NW_020869967.1:474957-479957 GCF_003789085.1 Penaeus vannamei
TGTTCCGATCAATTTTTCCTCCTTGGCCGATGCATCAAGATGTCTCTCGTATTGATTAAGGCAGCATTGCGTCTTGACAAGGCACTCATAATACTGTCTATATCATCTCGTCTCGGCGATGATAGGAGAAAGATTGTCCTCTCATCGCCAGTCCAGGAAGCAAGTGAATGATGATGATAATGGTAACAAAGTTTTTGTAATACCAAAAACTATATTGTGATGATGATGATCATTATCATTATCGTTGTTATCATAGTTATTATTATTATCATTATCATCATGGTCATCATCATCATTATTATCATTATTTTCAGTATCATCATTATCATTGAAATAAGAATTGTTATTATTGCTATTAGTATTACTATTTCATTATTATTATTATTATTATAACTAATATTATCATCGTTATTATTTCATTAATATTTCCTTTATCATTATTATTTGCTTTAATCTATTTTTGTTATAATTATTATCATTATCAGCATAGCATTATCATAAACTATTACTATTATCATAATCGTTACTATCATCATTATTACTTTCATTGTAGTAATCATCTTTATTGTTAGTATTTGCATTACAGTTTTTGATTTTATCATTATTGGTATCATTAATTTTTAATTATCATCATTATCATTATCATTGTCTTAATTACAATTGATACTATCATTATCATCATTTTTACTATTATCATTATTATGATTGTCATTATCATCATCAGTAATATTATTATCATCTTTATTTATATACCTACTTGTTTCCTTATCATCGGTCTTATCTTCACGATTATAATCACAACAGGGTAATCAACATAATTATCAATACTAGTACAAGATCGTCATCATTATCACTAATAAAGTATTAATAAGAAAATAATTTTTAAAATGCCCAGTTGAATATATAAGTATTCATGGTGTAGAGCAATCTTAGTTGTTATGCAGAAAATGTAGCTTGTGAAAATTTCTGATAATTTTATGGACTTGTATTGAGGAAAATGGAAGAACAGTAGAAACGATAATAAAAGAGACAGCGACTGACAGATACATGCAGGATGGAGAAAAAAAAATAAAAAATGATAATACGAAGAAGCAGAAGAAGAAGAAAACGAAAAAAAAGAAAGATGGAAGAGATAATTATAATATTAAAGAAAATTATATGAATAACAATAAGATAAAGTCAAAGAAGAAGATGGGAGGAGGAGAAGAAGAAGAAGGAGGAGGGAAGGAGGAGAAAAGAAGGGATAATAGAATTACCAGCAAGAAGGAGACAAAGAAGAAGGAGGAGGAGGAGAAGGAGAAGAAGAAGCAAAAAAATAAAGATGATGATGATGGTGATGAAGATGAGGAGGAGGAGGAGGAGAGGAAGTTAGAAGAAGAAAAAGAAGATGAAGCGGAAGCAAAGAAGATGAAGACGCGGAAAAAAAGGAAAATAAAGATGAAAAGGAAACAGAAGATAAGAAAAAAATATATATACGAAAATAAATCAAAAGTCAAACAAAATAGATGAAGAAAGTTCATATATATATATATATATATAATATATATATATATATATATATATATATATATATATATATATATATATATATGTGTGTGTGTGTGTGTGTGTGTGTGTGTGTGTGTGTGTGTGTGTGTGTGTGTGTGTGTGTGTGTGTGTGTGTGTGTGTGTGTGTGTGTGTGTGTGTGTGTGTGTGTGTGTGTGTGTGTGTGTGTGTGTGTGTGTGTGTGTGTGTGTGTGTGTTCGAAAAGAAGAAGAAAACGAATGAACAGAAGAAGAAGAAAGCAAAGACATTAGCTACTCAAGTCAAATCCACATAGAGAAGAACATGGAAATATATATTTGTACAGATGCTCATGTCTGCGCGATCATCATTCATGTTAGTGAAGGGACGGCAGACAGAAGGCATCAAATCTCTCTTCCAGGTACACAGAAAGTCTTATAGTCTTGAAAAATGATATTCTTATAGAATTCACACACTGTCATTTGGCAGATAACACGCACCGTAAGTATCTGTTGAGTTCGTCATTCTTACAAGAAAAATGGCACATACAGTAGGAGAGATTCGGAGATAACGAGAGATCAAGGAGATCCTTTGACAGCCTCTCACAAAAATGAAGGTGTCTTAAGAAAACAATTTTTCTTTTTTCTTTCTTTTCTTCATTTGTGTGGCTTAAAATGCGGATATGTTGCGCTGCGTGGGTGGATGCGGACTCTCTGTTATCTCGGGAACAGTATAAAGACCAAAGGAGACAGGACAGACGGACTGAAAATCCTGACAAAGTAATTTACTCGAATCTTATTACTCTCTCACCCAAAAGCCGAGGCTCGTAACATCCCAAATATGAAATAGGAAATTAAGTCGCTGGATAATATAAAATCCTACTTTTGAATACCCGCTCGGCCATATAAGAGAGGGAAACTATGCCTCGAGGTTATTTACACACAAAAAAAGAAGAAGAAAAAGTGACAGTTCAAGATTTTGTCAAGACTTCGACGCTTTTAGATAATATGTGACTGACCTTTGACCTTAGTCTCAGCCCCCATGGAAATGTGCTTATATCCACCAGTATGTTAACTACATCATGTATATTTAAAGGTATCAAGGATAATTCAAGATCAAGAATATGCTAAACTTCACGATGAATTTATACATTTCATTCTCCTGAGACCCTATAAATATTACTCAGTATATATATTTCTATCTGTCCGTCTACCCAACCTGTACTTGTCTCCAAAGCACTCAGACGAGACAACCTTATATTTTTTCTGACCTTTCTTTGAGAGAAATTTAAGTGTTGCATCGCAGACCTTCGCTTTGACTTTGCGATACTCCACCTCGAGTGAAATATCTTTTAAAATTTTTAAGACCCATGATTTACTTATGTCGAATATTCTTACAAGATTGTTACCAGAATGACGCGATTTGTACGCTAAGACGTTTAACCATGACAAGATTTACTTTAGGATTTCAAAAGATCGTGTAAATTCTTCTTCTCCTTCTTGTTCTTTATCTTTTCGTTCTTAACTGGGTTGGGGGTGACAAGGGTAGGTGTTTGGAAATAACATTAGGGGGGGGGGGTAGGATTGTACGATAGTTTACCTATTTGAACAAAAACCTGTTACTTTTTATCTTCTTATGATTATTTTTATCATTTTATTTTCAAGCAGGGACTTGAGATACAATACAAGCATAAGCTAAGACGTTTAACCATGACAAGATTTACTTTAGGAATTCAAAAGATTGTGTGAATTGATCTTCCTCGTCTTTTTCTCTACTTTTTTTTGAGGGGGGGGGGATTAGGGGGCCTGGTAAGAACACTGGGAGAGGAAGGGGGTGAGGGAGGGGGGTGAATTTTACAATATATCCACTAGAACAAAAGTCTGTTCCTCTCTATCCCTTTATGTTATTATCATAATGTACTCTTCGTTTCAAGTTGTAACTAGACATACAATACAAGCTTAATGGGAGCGGAGCGCAGACCCTCTCTGTCTCGCCGGGGGTCAACATCAGGGGCAACAAGCACGCAAGTTCATATCAAGTTTCTTTGATCTATTTCTCCCGCCTTGGATCACGTCTTCCCCGTGTCAGCTTTATGAGAATCATTTTTGGATCTTATCGAGTAAGTCTATAAAGTCATATTAGATGTGTGTTGGGTATATCTCCACCCACGTCTTGTCATGTTTATATGTATATACAGTATATATTTACACACACCTTCTTTAAAGGAAAAATACACGTATTTATTAAGATATTCCGTGATACATTGAAACGGCAGATTAAGTTGCATAGAAGGAAAAGAAAAAAATAACATCCATTTTCAATATACCTCACGCTGCCTTAACAATACACACACACAACAGCTGCTAACGCTCAAGTTGCCCTCGTAAACTAGAATAACTCTTTTCGGTATGAATTTCAAATTACAACTCGGGTACATCTGAAACCCTGGTGCCCATGACTATCTCCTGGCCGTAACAAAGGTCTTTAGACAAGCCCAATAAACCTATTTGAGGTACTAGATGGTAGCGCCGGTTTTGACATGGTTGCAGGGGAGGGGGGTGGGGTTGGCGATCTCTTGCGAAGGGGTAGTTCTATGGTTAATTGGTTGCTCGGGTTCTGACGCGAAACAATGTGGTGAAACAGTGATTCGCTTGTACTTTAGAGTGAAAAAGGACAAGTTCTGACTGTCTGTATATATGTATGTTTGTCTGTCTGTCTGCCTGTCTGCATATACACCTTTCTCTCTCTCCCTCCCTCCCTCCTCTCTCTCTCTCTCTCTCTCTCTCTCTCTCTCTCTCTCTCTCTCTCTCTCTCTCTCTCTCTCTCTCTCTCTCTCTCTCTCTCTCTCTATCTATCTATCTATCTATCTATCTATCTACCTACCTATCTATCTATCCATCAAGTTATCTCCCACTGTTACTCTATCCCTCTCCCTCTTTCCCTCCTTCTCTTCTAACCTCCCTCCTTCCTTTCACCCTCCTCCCTCGTTCTCTTGCTCTCTCTCTGTCTCCTTCCCTGTTTTCAATCTTTGTTGATCCTTATACTCTTGACAGTATACATATATCTGTGATTTTGTTAGTCCATCAGTATGCACCGTTCATCCATATTTTGAGGACTCTCATCGGGAACAGAAGGCTATCATCAGCGAAATAGGAATGAGAGAGAAAGGAAGAAAAGGAGGAGAGGAAGAGGTATCAGTCCTCCGCTTTGCATAATGGATCGTCAAAATTGATTTCGCAAACATCCATAAACCCTCAAACCTCCTCCACCTCCCCAGCCCACCCACCCCCATCTCCCTCCATTACACAACCCCTCCCCCCTCTATTGTGAAGACCTCCTCCCACTCTACCCCCTACCTTCTCACCTCCTCCTGTGTGCTGTGTAGTGCAGTGGTAACGTGCTTGTCTAGCAATCTTACTGATCTGCGTTCGATCCTGCGCGCTGCCAGTGGATGGTAACCCCGGCCATTCCTTGCACACAGGGGGAGATTTAAAAA
>NW_020869967.1:497457-500205 GCF_003789085.1 Penaeus vannamei
TAGCGAAGCATTATTGTTAGCTAATCAAATTACGGGTTATATTATTATTCATATTTTCATTATTGAAATTATTACTATTGACATTATTATCATTATTATTATTATCATTTTTATCAATATTACTATTGATACTACTTTATAATTATTTTATGCATTATTTTTACTATACTGACATTATAGTAATCAAATCATTATCAAACAATTGTTTGGGTTATCATTATCATCATCATTAGCTAATTGGTAATTGCCATTTTTTTATTATTATTATTATTATTGTTATTATTATCATTATTATATCATATCATTATATTACTTTTAACTATTATTATTACTGTTATTATTTTCTAATCTATTATTAGGCAGTATTTGCTATTATTATTATTATTATTTTCAATCAATCATTATGTGTTATCATGATGATGATGATGAATAGATGGATGATGATGATATGATGATGATGATGATGATGATGATGAATGATGATGATGATGATGAGATGATGATGATTATTATTTTATTAATTATTATCATCATCATTATCATTTAATATTATTATCGATTAATATTAAGTATCCTTTATTCATCATGCATTATCATTAATATTATTATGCATTATTTTAATTCCTTTATCACATCATTATTCTTATTATCATCTCTTATTATATTATGCAATTATCATTGATACTATTATTTCATTAAATTGTCATTTAGAACTTTATTATCATTAGTATTATGAGACTAGTACTAGCTACTATACTGTTACTCGCTATTACTACTACTACTAATCAATAAGAAAGATAAATTATATAAATGATAACAATAATATATACTACTACTAATAATAATTATTATTATTGTTATGAAATATAATAATAATAATGCTAACATACAGCAACAATAATAATAATGGATAATAATAATAATGATTGACTCACACTCCACTCGCACTCCACGCGCACAAGATAATAATTAATAATAATAAATAATATGGAGATAAATAATAATAAATAATAATAATAATAATAATAATAATAATAATAATAATAATAATAATGGTAATGATAATAATAATAATAATGAAATAATAATAATAATAATAATAATAATAATAATTAATAATAGTAAATAATAAAATAAATAAAAATGAATAAACATAAATAATAACAATAATGGTAATGATAATAATAATATAATGATAATAATAATAAATAATAATGATAAGTAATAATAAATAATAATATTAATAATATGAATAATAGCAATATTGATTTTCACTAATCATTATTATCAATAATATTTATTAAATCATTATTATTTTATCGTTATCTTATTGTTGTTGTTGTTGTTATTAATATATTTTATTATTAATGGCAATTATAATGCATAATCATTGTCATTATGCATTTACTATTATTACTATTATTAATTATCATTATGCATTATTACTAAACTAATAATGATTATTATTATCATCATTATTAACTATGCATAAAATTCGCATTTAATTGTTATCGCTTATCATTATTTTCATTATCCTCTAACTATTATTATTATTATCATTATCATCATTGTCATCAATTATTACCTATTATTATTGTTATTTTATTATTATTATTATTATTATCATTATTTATTATTACTATTATTATTCATGTTATCATTAATTATTAATTGTATTGTTATTATTTAATATCAATTATTATTGTATTATTGAATTTCATATCGTTTATAACTCTGGAATTTTTAAATATTATTACTTTTATCTATCATTAATTATTGATTATAATCGTAATTATGAATAAGAAGAAAATATCAATAATAATGACAATAATTATGATAATAATGATAAATGAATGGTAAATGATGAAATATAACAGTAAATAAAAAGAATAACAATACCTTCACTAGCAGTAATAGTAAATGAATAATCAATCATTTCCTCAATTGTTAATTATGATTTTTTTCTATCATTATTATTAAACGATGATAGTAAATGATTATATTGATAGCGATTATTATCATCATTATAAGTATTATCATTAGTATCATTGTTATTTTCATTATCGCTATTGTCATTACTATTATTATCATTATTATTATTTTTATGATTATTGTTAATGTCGTTATTTTCTTAGTCATTACTATCATTATTATTACATTTATTACCATTACTTTTATCATCAAAAACATTTCACTGCCGTTATCAAGTATTATGTTATCATCATTATTATCATATTTATTGTTGAATTTAATTGTTTATTGTTATTGATGTTATTTTTAACTGTTGCTTTTTGTTGTTTCCGCCTTTTTCTTGCTAGGATTATGTTCAATAATTGTTTTTTCTATTAATTAATATAACTATGTTTTAGCGAATTACTATCATTATTATCAATGTTAATGTTATCATGAATTTACCAATGTCAATTCATTTTATGAATAATAGTCAACATAAATCAGATCACATTATCACACCATGCATTATTATCATTATTTATCTTTTTATTCATTGATATAATAATAATAGTAATAATGATAATAATAATAATTATTATTATTATCTTTATCAATTATTATTATTATTATTATTATTATTATTAATATTATTATTATTATCATTATTAATATTAGTAGTAGTAGTAGTAAGTAGTAAGTAGTAGTTAGTAGTAGTAGTATCGAATCATCATTATTATCATTATTATTATATTATTATTATTTATCACCATTATCCTCATTATCATTATTATCATC
>NW_020869967.1:531472-536472 GCF_003789085.1 Penaeus vannamei
CCCTTCCCCCTCCCCTTCTCTCTTTTATTTCATCAATTTCAATAATTGCATTTTTGTATTTGAAACTTCTCCCAATATCGTTCCTTCATCTCTCATTTTTCTAGATCTCTCGCTTCTAATCAATTAAATGTAAAAATATTCGACGTGATGTATACTTATGATGATAAATGAGTTGAAAATACAAATATAGTCCATATCTACAAATAAATACAGATAACAGACAGATAAAGTCATGGTCATCTAGATAGTGATCTATACATTTCCATTTATCTTACATCTCTGAGGTGGTAAAACTGTCTCCTTTTGTAAGATTGAATTCTTCAAACCAATGTTAGTGTTATTGTAACAAGATGACCATCCCCTGAGGCTACAGAAAATCATATCATATAAGTATCACAAACACGTGCAAAAAAGGCCATTTCCTTTGTGAATGTGCTTGTTCCACTAGCCAAAAGGTACGTAATGCATGTTATCTCCTTTGTTTATCACGAGGGTGAATGGAATGGAATGTAATCTGTATGAGTTTGTGTTCCCCAACCCCGTTTTCTATGAGGCGAAGAAGCTGGTGATTTCAACGTTGCTGCAAGTAGGTATCTTGTGTTTTTTATTTGATGACTGTCTTCGGGTAATACTGACAGCGAAATAAAAACGCTGTTTCATATTAGACGATATAAAGCAAAGAAAATATTTCCAAAATAAAGTATCAGTTTTACGATAAGGGAAGTTGAAATTATGCTATAGCGCTAAACTTGATCAAAATGGGGGCACTTACAGACAAAGTAGTCAAGTAAATTACTTGTAATAGTGACTGATTATCAACCTCAGAACAAATCCATATTATTATCAAAGACAAAATCCGTAGGATATCACAATAAATAAACAAATAATAACAACAAACACAAGAATATACCCACGAGAGTTTTGTAATGCGTGATTTTTGGGGAAAACCACGAATGACATCAAATTTCTTTCGTGTCTTCAATATACACTACTTGCATTCAACTAGAGACATTTCCCTTGTTTTGCTTTCGATTATCAATTGATCCTATTTGGTAGCAATAAATATCATTGATTATGGTTTGGAGAAATTTAAGTAGGAGTAAATAAAAGAAAATAAGAAGGTGAGAAAGAGCGAACCGAGTTGTCATACAGAGATATAGAAAGACAGAAATAGATAAATAACTTGAGAAAACATAAAGTGAGACAGACGGGGTGACTAAGACAGAAAGGCAACCAAACAGAGACAGGTCGACCGAACGAAGAAGGAGCAACAGAAAGATAACGGACAGAAACAGAAAGTATTTATGTAAAGCCCAACGTGCTGAAGACGTGTGATCGTGTGTGGGCGTGGGGGCGCGTGAGTGTATGATCAAAACTGCTCATGCATGTACGTATCTTAAATACACTCGGGGTAACACCCATTCCGTGTAATGAAAAGGGCATATAGGGAAACCAAAAGAAAAGAAAAGAAAAGGCCTTTCGAAGAAAAAAAAATAAATATCAAAAGCTATTTTTTCCCACGGCAGATAACATTGTCACGCAGGCTAGGTCAAGAACCGGGCTTTGAGAGAACAAAATCGGGACTTTGATTGTCATCGAACTGATGGGGAAGGCGATGGCTCTCGTCCTCCTTCCCCATTGTCTCGCGTTATCTGATGCCAACGCCGAGAGGAAACGTGGAATATCGAGAACATTTGCCGTGAGAGACAATAGAGAACAGCATAATGAGTAAACAAAGGATTGGGAAGGTGAAATTTCGATCATTGCTGAATTATCTTTGCCTTTGAAAATCTTTCGTTATCTCCCTTCAAAACTATATACAGAGAATAAGAGAGACACACAGACAGAGAGGAAGGTAGACAGACAGGCAGACAGACAGGCAGATAGGATGGCAGACAGACAGACAGACAGAGATAGAGAGAGATGAATGTTAAGAAAGGAAATGATGAAAATTTTCATCTTTGAAAATCTTCCGTTATCTCTCTTCAAAACTATATACAGAGAGTAAGAGAGACAGACAGACAATTAGACAGACATATAGGCAGGCAGACATACAGAGACAGAGAGAGAGAGACAGACAGACAGACAGAGACAGAGAGAGAGAGACAGAGACAGACTGACGAGTGTTACAAAAAAATAATAAATAAGTAAATGATAATAATAATAATAATAAAACGACAGACAACGGCAGAGCTACAGGTTTATTATGCCCAGAGATGGATGAAATTTCTATTACGTTCTAATATTGCAGTAAATAACATGATACCACAGTTTCTTAACATTGCATTTTGAGCTCGAGAGAGTAAGAGAAAAAGAGTCAGATCGTCAATGAAAGGGAGAGACAGTAAAAGAAAAGAAAATGAAAATGAGTAAGAAGCCGGAGCAGGTAGAGAGAGAGAAAAACAAACAAACAGACAAACAAAGCGAAAGACGAGAGACCAAAAGGAAAGAGACAGAGACACGGAACAGAAACAGGCGGGGGAGCTAATCATTATCAAAAGCACGGCGCCCAGAGTTCCTCCCCCTGCATCTTTTACATCGCGACGCAGTGTAAAACCCAACTGCTTAAACAATGCCGAGAAAATTTCATCCCTCGAGCCCCCACCGCTCTGAGCATGACCTTCGGCACTTCCTACCTATGTTAAGGCCGGCTCTGTGCAGACAATAAAGCACCTCAGCCCCTATTATGGAGAGCGAGAGGGCGAGTGGTTAAACAGCATGTGCTTTAGGGATGTCCTCGGGAGTTACTATACATCACTTTTTTTTATTTCTTCCTCCTTTTTTCTTTTTGCTTGGGGATTACTGTGGGACTTGCCTCAGTGTCTGCGTGACTATAGCAATAAGAGACAGAAAATGGTATTTGCTATTAATACCTTACAACGTATGAGCCATGGGAATAGCAAGACACAGATATTTGTATCACTGTTTTTTTTTTTTTTTTTTTTTTTGTATCACCTCTCAGAAAATTGAATCTAATCAAACTGCGATTGGCCCTTGTCCTAACATGTGTGCCGCATCTTCAATAGTAGCGTTAGAACCGATTGGAGTTCTATCACAGATTGTTTTGTTTGGGGCTACAGCGTCTATTTTTTCAGCAAACTTTTCCGTTTTCTATTTCGAGGTATAACCGCTACATAATCTAATGGAAGGTAATAATCATTTCTCCACTTTTATTCCTCTTTCTTCTCCTTCTTCCATTCCATCTGATAAATATGAAACACGATATGGACAAAAATTGGTCCTTTTCAATGCAGAACAAGACTCAATTGTTTGCAAGCTTATTTGCACTAAATATCACAACCCTCTCATTGTCTGCCTTGTTTATGCTAAATAAAATATCTAGCAAATGGCAGGTAGCCAACCAAAACGAAGTAGAAAAACAACAAAGAAGAAAAAAACAGAGAAGTATATGAAAAACAGGACGAGAATGAAAGAAAAAACTGAAGAAAGCTGTAAGAATAAAGGCCTTCGGCTACCATGGTCGACAAAAGGATCGCGTTGTGTAAAGGAATATTCTTCCCGGAGAAACAAAGCGAAAGGGTAGGGTTGCGTGAGCCGTTATTGATGTATCGATGGTCTAATCTCCAAGAACAAGGCAAAGGTTTAAAACAATGAATAAAGGAATCGTACAATGAAAATATTTCCCTCTATAGCTATAAAGTGAATATGTGCGTTAATATGCTAGCACAGTCCTCGTCCACAGGTGTTCACTTGGCCCGAAGCCTTTGCGGAGTCGCTCGGGTGATTCGAATAGGTCCCTAAGCTTCACTTGTCACCAGCGAGTAAATTACGAGCGTGCGTCTCGTTAGCGGAACTTTGGTCAACATCAAGCAGCTGATGATCGGAATCTCTAATTGCACGAGACAATAAACAGATTCTTAATCATGGTCCTGGATCAGATTCAAGCTTCCTTAATTGGTCCACCAAGAAAGGGTTCCGCACTTGGAACATTTGCTTGTGACTCATTGTATTCCCTTCACATTTTTCTTCTTCATTTTTCCTTTCCCTCTTTCCTGTTGGAGTGATCTGTCATCCTTTCCTTTTCAGCAATTTTCTCGTCCCGAGCGTCTCGTCCACCGCGTCAAGAACCGCATTTCGCTCCCGGCGCGGCGAGAGACAGGTTCAAGGCTTCTTCTTGTCGGTAACTTCAAGACCAATATTACCTACGAGCAAAGAAGTGCATGACAATCGACGCAGGTGAGCGTGGGAAGAGGAGAAGGCCCTTTGCCAGTCACGGGGTCGATGCATGATAATGTTTGAGGGGGAGAAGGTGTGGCCAGAGCGGAGGACCAGCTTGATGTCATGCATATTGTCTCGGAATTCTTATATTGTAGAGTATGCTAATGTCATGCAAGCAAGGAAGCTGACGGTGGACTTTACATGTCTGTTTTAAGATTCTTTTTTTCCCATTTTTTCTTTTCATTTTTTTTTTTTTTTTTTTTTTTGAGAGTGGCTGTGGTAGTCACTGTGTATTCAGATCTGAAAGATAAGAGACAGATCAGAAATAGATAAGGGAACTCTTTAGAGCTTATAAAAAGACGACTGCGGCAAATTTAAGGAAGACATCCAATTGCCTACTCTGAATATCAAATGGTCACACGTGTGTAGAAAAAAATAAAATGTTTCGGAATAGATATAACAGAATGATAAAAGACATACAATAGAAAACAGAAACTTCATATCAATAATTACAAATATGTAATAGAGTATTTTTAAAAGTGTATTTTGAATATACACAAGATGATGAAGCTGCAGTATTTCAACACAAATATTCCTCAAAACATTATCAAATTATTCCGTTCAAATAAAATATCACCTCCGAGGTCATGCTTAGAGAAGGCAGACGTTTAACCGCCCGAGGTCGAGGGTTGAGGATAGTGTACACCACATTTTCTTTTTTCGTTCTTCCCTTTTTTCTTTTTTCTTTTTTTAAATGGCGAGAGCTCCTAGACCCTTAAGGAGACTAGTCTTATGTCCTGAAGAGTCGAGCCTTTTTTATA
>NW_020869967.1:548972-551472 GCF_003789085.1 Penaeus vannamei
TATAAGATTATCTTCATAAAAAAAAAAAAAAAAAAACGTAGCAAAAGGTCAGAATAAATAAGCACGAGCATTATCTGAACAAGATGATCAAGCTAACTAGAATTATTAACCAGATAACCTAACATAGAGAAAATGAAGCAGAATTATTCACACTCGTGTTTATGATGGAACATGTTGAAGAAAACTTGGCACAGTGTAAACGCCCTTTTCCTTCCTCTGCGTGTATCTTTCGCCACACCTTGCCCTGCCCTGCTCTGCCCACTTGCAAAATTTTCTTTCACTCTCCCCCTCTTCCTCCTCAAGATATCACCACCTGTGTAGTAGGCCTATGTCTAGATAGCACCCTGACACCCCCAAGAAAGGTCAGGCATCTTAAAACAAGTATAATGTCATCTCTGTGAATTCTTTTCGGTTTTAACATGACAAGGGAATGTAGCCTTTCCGTGTTCTTCTGCCGTAGAAGAATTTCGTCGCTTTCTGTCCTACCCCGCAGCGCCTTTCATGGTTAGCACTGAACACTAGATATCTTTATAGTAGTATATTAAATGGATACATTCTAGATCTAGTTTGACCTGGGTGGACAGAACATTATATACCTCTTAATAAAAGAAATTCTAGATATATGATAAGAAAATAGAAAAAGGAATAAAACTAACCTTATTTCTTGTGTACGGTATATATACGTACATTACAGCTGTGTATATGTGACTAATTTTACGTATGTATGGATGAATGGAAATCATGAATGAAATATCCATAGAGATAAAGGACTTTAAAGGTAGGTAATGGTAATACAAACGAGTGATAGGTAGAAAGTAACAATTTTATATTGATATATCGCTACTATGACTCATATTGATAGGAATGGTAATAAAAATGATAGAACTCATGATAATAAATATTGATACTGCCTTATCACCAATGCTATGAAAAATTACACAATTTTATCAGCATTTTCGATTTTAATTTCTGTCATGATTATAAATATCCTTTCTGACAAGCTAACACAAGTATGTAATCCATAGTAATTATCGTACTCTTATTCATTACAAAAAGAAAAATCAGTACGAAATAAAAAGAAATAAACACGTTATCACCAAGTCTCCCAAAAGCAACATCAGATCACGGAGTAGACAAGGCAATCATGCAATCATGCAATCAGAAGGGAATCATGGAAGGAACCCCGGCACAAAATACCGTACATAAGTCAGGAATCTTTGTGCATAGATTACGATGGAAGTCTGAAGGATTAGGATTAGACACGAGACAATTCGCCGGTTTTTTCTCTTCCTCTTGTCTATTTTTTTTCCTTTTTTTCTTTGTTTTCTTCTCCTACTTCTTTATTTTCTTCTTCTTTTCCTCCATTTTCTTCGTATCCTTCTTCTTCTTATCCTTCTACCTCTTTTTTTTTTTCTTCTTCTTCTTCGTTTTCTTTTTCTTCTCCTTCTGTGTGTGTGGTTATAATTCTTCCATTTATAACTTTGTCATTGGCGTCCTTGTTGTTGCTGTTGTTTTTGTTGTTGTTATGATGATAATGATAATACTGATAATGATGATAACAATAACAATAATTGTTATTATTACTATTACTGTTATAATTAAAGTCATTATCATTAAGATTATTATTATCATAATCATTACTATTATTATTGTCAATATTGTTATTATTGTCATTATTATCAGTATCATTATCATTATTGTTTTATCATTGTTATAAGGATAATGATAGTAATGATAACAATTATTATTATTATCTTTATTATGTGTTATCATTATCATTTGTTAATTATCAATGTTATTATTTTTATCGTCTTTGTTTTTATCATTGTTATTGTTATTTTTGTTGTTATTCTTATTCTTTTTGTTATTGTTATTATTATTATTATTACTATTACTAGTAGTAGTAGTAGTAGTAGTAGTTTTATCGTTATTATTTTCATTATCGTTATTATTATTATTGTTGTTGTTGTTGTTGTTGTTGTTGTTGTTGTTGTTGTTGTTGTTGTTGTTGTTATTATTATTATTATTTATTATTATTATTATTATTATTATTATTATTATTATTATATTATTATTATTGTTGTTGTTGTGTTGTTGTTATGTTGCTGTTATTAAGTTATTATCATTATCACTATCATTAGCAGTAGTAGTACTAACAGTTATATTCATCATCATCAGTTATTATCATCATCATTGTCATTGTTATTGGTATTTGTGTAGGTACTCTTGTTGTTCTTAATATTATTATTTTTTCATCATTGCCATTATCATTGTTGCTAACATTATAATTGTGCTTATAGTTTTTGGTATTTCATTATTATCATAAGTATTATGATAATGGTAATAATAGATTAATATTAGTAATATTATTATCATTATTATCTTTATAAAAAATAATAGTAATGGTAATTGTTATTATTATTATTATTATTATTATTATTATTATTATTATTATTATTATTATTATTATTATTATTATTATTATTATTATTATTATTGT
>NW_020869967.1:611472-613972 GCF_003789085.1 Penaeus vannamei
GTCTGTTTGTTTGTCTGTCTATTTGTCTGTCTATCCCTGTCTGTCTGTCTGTCTGCTCTCTCTCTCTCTCTCTCTCTCTCTCTCTCTCTCTCTCTCTCTCTCTCTCTCTCTCTTCTCTATCTCTCTATTATATATATATATATATAATATATATATTATATATATATATATATATATAATATATATATATCTTTCTGACAAATACACACTTACACAAGCTTTCTTAATATCTACCTAATTTTCCTTGTGTTTGTGTTTAAACTTGTATATCTAAAATGCCCCCCCCCCCAAAAAAAAAAATAAAATCATTAACTCAGTCCCGACTCTGTTTAGAAAGCTTGTTTAACCAATGTCTATGAGAGCAGCAAGACAATCAAGCTCACATAATAGGAGGTATTAGAGCATCTTTATGTATGCATATTTCTGTCATTGTGTTGCACCGTAGACATATAGCCAGTAACCTGTAGTAAATAGTTCTACTTCGTTCTTTTGTTCTACTGTTCCTGTGCCATGTTCCCATTTGTAAAGGCTTTAGTAAAGAGTTATATTATCAATCAATCTTTTGTTTTCTTTCTTTCTGAATGCTATGAAATGGACAATAAACCTAAATGAATTTGTGTAAATACAGGTGTGCCTTGTGGCAGAGAGAGAGAGAGAGAGAGGAGAGAGAGAGAGAGAGAGAGAGAAGAGAGAGAGAGAGAGAGAGAGAGAGAGAGAGAGAGAGAGAGAGAGAAGGAAGAGAGAGAGAGAGAGAGAGAGAGAGAGAGAGGGGGGGGGAGGATATGTATCTATGTTCGTGGCTGTTGATAGAGCAGAGAAGAGATAGAGAAAGAAGAATAGACAGATATATATATAGATAGATAGATAGATAGATAGATAGATAGATAGAGAGAGAGAGAGAGAGAGAGAGAGAGAGAGAGAGAGAGAGAGAGAGAGAGAGAGAGAGAAATGTAGAAAAAAGAATAAAGAAAAATGGAGAAACGAAGAAAGAGAACAGAGAGAGACAGAGAGGGGGGAATGAGTGAGAAAGAGAGAAAGAGAAGGAGAGAAAATAAACACAACATAGCCCTTACAGCTGATATCTCTCACTGATGAGATTATTGTCATTAATTAAGGCATCTAAAATGATTGCCCTGTTGACAATTGTATTAATGTTCGCTAATGGCCATCAGCTTAATTGTCTTTAATTATCCATCCACGCAAATAATGACCAGGCAAAAGTATTAGAGATGAGACACGCGCCACTCAGTCTAAAACGAACGGTAATTAGAATAGTAGTGATAATCATAATGACAAAGATAATGCACGAGAACGATACTTTAGAACTTATGACGAAGGAGATATTGATAATATTGACACTGGTAATGGAGTATGTTAATCAAGGGGACGGTCGTGAGAGGAATAGAGAGGAAATTCCGATAAGAGTTTGTGATTTTTGATATGTGACTTTATTTTTAAAAAAGAAAAAAATAATGTTTGTAAAGAGCTAGAGTTTGTTTATAATTTTTGTTTATGATACTTGCATTTATATAAAAATGGAAAAAAAATTGTGTTAGTAAAGAGCAAGAGTTATGATTTTTGATTATGATATGCGCATTATATATATATATATATATTATATATTATATATATATATATATATATATATATATATATATATATATATATATATATATATATATATATATATATATAGTAGTAAATTGGTGCTAGTAAAGAGTGAGAGTTTGTTTATGATTTTTGATTATGATATATGCTTTTATATAATCTATGAATGAAGTACTTTTATTTACCCTTTTCCCGATGGTACTGGCTTAAAAAGTGCATTAATTAATGTAACCTTAACGCCAAGTAATTATAGAGTCAAAAATCAATTTAAATCTTCGACCTTCATTGAGTTTAAACGTAAAGGAATTTTGTTTTCTATTTTTTTGTTTCATTTTTCTCTCTTGTAACATATAAGCATTTTGTATGTGATTTTTCCCCTTTCACTCCCCAACCCCCGCCCCTTCTTACCGTTAAATAATTTGCATTTGGTGAGTATATTTTAGTGTCCATTAGAGGTGCCTGCACATGTAATTTTATTTCAATCCGTTTACACAGTATATTTGCCTGTCTCTCTATCGATATCACATAATCACTCGTATATCTGCCATATTGTGTTTGACTTTTTATCATTAGAATTATTTGTATCCAGAAAAATACACAAAGGTTAAAAAAGATACCTACAAAGACCATATCTCACAATATTTCCTCGCCAAAAACCAATATGCAAATTTCTTCACTTTTTTTGTTCACGATATACCAACACTATCTTCCCAGGTCTTCAAAATTACCCTCACAAGTCAGACATTATTGCAAAACCAACATCTTGCACAGACCGTCTTTAAAACAAATGACATTGTTCGTTTTGCATTCTTATCCTCCTTGTATATCTTGGCATATCATTCGTTCAAGTCTCGGCTCTGAATCGTTAATGCGAAACGTCTTAATTTGCTTT
>NW_020869967.1:632665-635165 GCF_003789085.1 Penaeus vannamei
GTCACTTCTTGGCCTCTTTAGGTTTTCTTTTGCCTTGTTTGTATTCATCTTTGTCGGTGCGCCTACGTTTTCCATGGATGCTGTGTGTTGTGTGTTCGGTGGTTCTGGGTGGCTGTATTGTGTGTGTGTGGTTTGAAGTCCGTTGGCTCTTCGGTGTGTGTTGTCCTCGTGTGGTGTGTGCGTGTGTGTGTAGTGTGTGTGTGTAGTAAGTAGTTTTATTGATGGAGTATACCTCGTCCCAAGTATTGGGATGTATGTGTAGTGTCTTCTCGGTGTATGCGATATATGTAGTGTATCGCTTTTATCCTTTGGTAGATTTCTGTCAAGCCTACTACCGTGTCTGTTAGTCATCGCTGGTCTGGCTCTGCTTGAACTGTCTTGGCTCGTGCTATACTTCTTTGCTTAATAAATCGGTGTGGATAATCATGTTGATAAACTCATATCTCATCTTCTCTCTCTTCATCAGATCTCTCCTCTCTTCTCATCTCTCTCTCCTCTCTCTCTCTCTCATCCCTCGTCGTCTCTCACTCTTGTTCTTCTTTTCCTCCTCTGTCTATACTGTCTGTCAGATCTGTCTTGTCTGTCCTGTCTCTCTCGTCTCTCTCTTTTTCTTCGATCTCTCTCTCTCTCTCTCTCTCTCTCCTCTCATCAATGGACAAGTCCAGTCTCAGAGATTCTCTCTGTTACGAAGGTAATTTAATATGTGGATAATCTGGTGTAGAGCGTGATCATATCTCTACTGTATCGTCTTCGTTTTAAACAGTTTTTTCTAGTGGAAACCCTCATCGTTCTGTCCCGTGTTATTCTTCCATGGTACTGACCTCCTGTAAAGATAGACTATGCTATCGTCCTATCAAATTGGCGTCTCTCACGATGAAATCATCTGCTCTATGATCTCTCTTTCTTCAGTCATCTCAATTTCATCAAGTCTTCGTTCAAATTCTAACTAATCAAACTGTCCGGTAACTGGGTGCGAGTAATTTACGAGAGCGAGCAAGTCGGAAATGGTTTTATTCTCACCTCATAGATTATTGGCGTCTCCGTCTCTCAAATCCTTTCTCTCCTCTCTCTCCTCCTTATACTCGTCTCTCTCTCGTCTCATTAGCGTATTTTCTCGAATGATTTCAATATTTTATAACTTTCTAATGGTCTCTAATCAGCACACCTATAGATCCTATCCCTGATAAACTGTCCCTTATACATAATAAAAGATCTATATGCTGTTTCCCTATCTAAGGCTTGGTATGTCGTTGTTTAGCTGATTAATCTGGGTTTGCCACGCCTTTTATCGCACACTTGTGACAAAATCTTTTTGGATCGCGTAGATTACCGTTTTTTCTATCCTCCATCCTATCTTCATAAAATACTGCAAGTAATAGCCCGTAGCTATCATCATCATATATAGTAGCAGTTGTATTTGGACCGATTTAGTGATTTTTAATGTAGGACTCCGAGTGATTCGTCAGACCTGTTATTAAGTAAATTTTAGATTCTCGTCTACCGGTACTGTCAGATGTAGCGGTATATTCGCTGTATCTTGATGGCGTCAGACCGTGAGTTTGCCGAATTGTGAAAACTAACAATCATGGCACGAAGATTTTACCCTCATGTTTTAGGCATTGTAAGATACTCGATAATGATATTATTTCAATATTCTCGAAGCGTATGAGGTCCTTAAAGTGATTCGCAATGGAACCCCAGTCTAGTACTCAATGGGAGATTACCATGAGGAACGTTAGCCAAGACATTCTAAGGATTTTAAATCGATAAATCGAACGTTAAACTTATCTTATAATTAATTGTTAAATAGTCCTTATCATTTATGGTCTTAATTATCTAATCTAATTCGCAAAACTAGGTTCCTATCAAATGAAATAATTACCGAAGGTTATTCGTTTGTCTCCTACGGCGAAACAACTTTATCTCAATCTTGTGTAATATAAGTAACCCATATCCTTATATGATTAAAAAATTAATAACGGCTAGTGCAAGCATTAAAGCACTATTAATTCTATATCCTATTTTGTTAACCAAATTGCAGTATCTTCACTTAATCTTTAATTGTAAGCTATATAATGACTTTAATGTAGTATTTTATAATTGAAAGTTAGAGTCTATATTCTACACATATACTGAGTACATCGTCAACATCTTTTAACTAAAGCAGTACAGTTATTAATAAGTCTATTTTTTTTTGGGCACCTTTTCAGCAGAAACATTAGGAGTAATATGAAACATATGAGGGTGTAACCAAGATGTTCATAACATGTGGCCTTGTGTTGCAACACATATCCGGTCAATCAACAAAATTTGCAGTATATTTACAAGGTATACTATGTCCGTGGTAATTATCTTCACTAATTAGGATGATTACGGCGGTTAATTTGTTATATGAAAATTCGTGATCTTTCACAATTTGACTTGTACAATCTTACTATTAAACTATGTACTCCTAATCGAAGATAGATTTTGTATAAAGGACTAGTATACAGAAAGGCCT
>NW_020869967.1:672665-675165 GCF_003789085.1 Penaeus vannamei
ATGAGGATAATGATAGTGAGGATAATAATGATCATGATTACATAAATAATGATAATAATGATGATAATAATAATAATGATAATAAACAATAAATAATATCAATAATAACCAAATAATGATAATGACAATGAAAATAATAATGGCAATATTGATAGATAATAAAAATAATGGTAACACTTGTAATGATAATGATAATAACAATAATGATGATGATTATGATATAACACTAATAAAGATAATAATGAAATAATGATAATGTTTGTAATAATAATAATAATAATAATAATAATAATAATAATGATAATAATAATAATGATAATAATGATAATGATAATAATAATAATAATGAAATGATGATAATAAACATAATTACAATAATAATAACAATAAGAACAACAATAAGAATGATAATAAATTCCATGGAACAAAAAGCGAGGTACTTCTCTCCTCCTCTTGCCCTTCTCCATCCCTCTCCTGCCTTTCACCTCCTCTCTCCCTCTCTTTCTACCTTTCCCGCTCTGCCAACCCCTCTCACTCCTAATTCTTACTCCACGCCTCTGACTCCTCCCACTCCCGCACCCCCTCTTTTCCTCCTTAAACTCCCCCAACTCCTTCGCTTCGTTACCCCCTTCCCTACCCTACCCCACTTATCCCTCTGAGCTCTCTCCCCATTCCCTTAGTCGCCCCTCTTGCCTCTCACAGTCCCCTGCGTTCCCCATTCCTCATCTCTCTTTTTTCCCATTAGATGCCCTTTCCTCTCCCTCTTTCTTCTCTAAGTCCCCTTCCCTCTCCCTCTTTCTTCTCTAAGTCCCCTTCCCTCTCCCTCTTTCTTCTCTAAGTCCCCTTCCCTCTCCCTCTTTCTTCTCTAAGTCCCCTTTCCTCTCCCTCTTACTTCTTCAAGTCTCCTTTCCTCTCCCTCTTTCTTTATTAAGTCCCCTTCCCTTTCCTTCTTCCTTCTTTAAGTTCCCTTTCCTCTCCCTCTTTCTTCTTTAAGTCCCCTTTCTTCTTCCCATTCCTTTCCCCTTCCCTTCCTAGCTTCCTTCTTAACCATTCCTCTCGGAGTGTCGTGGAAATACTCAAGGTGCCTCAACTAATGGTCTAACTTCAGTGCAGTATACTTGCCTCGATGTTAGTAAATGATAAAGGCATATAACAATAATTATAATGATAGTGATAATGGTAGTGATTGTGATAATTGTAATGATAATAATGGTAACGGTAAGAATTATGATAATTAAATTACTATCTGCTACTACTACTAATTATGATAATAATGATATATGATGAAAATGAGGATGATGATAATGATGATAATAATAAAAGTAAAAATAATAAAATAATGGCAATAATAGTATCGATAGTAACATTAACAATAGCGATAATAACAACAATAATAATAATGATAATAATAACAATAAAATGAATACTATTACTACTACTACTATTAACAATGATAATAGTAATGATTATTACTATTACGATAATAGATAACAATAACAATAACAATGATAACAGTTAGTTGGATTAGGAATCTGATGTATAGGCAATATGAAGCTTTCGTGTGTGTGAACTCCGTGGTCACATAGAATATGTTATAAGGTATAATTTGCTTAGTTAACATCTAAATGGCGCGATTACAACTCCGTGAAAGAGCGTTCAAAAACGGAAGAAGCGCAAACAGAAATATAAGAACAACAAAAAGAAATTGTAATAGTAGTTATGATGATAAAGACGATCATAGACATAATAACTATATGGAGATGAAAATTGAGTGAAAATATCAATAACACTAGTAGTGGTAGCGTCGTAGAAGTATTGCAATAACAGGGATCATGATGATAAAGATAGAGAGGATAAATCACACACACATAAACACACACACACACACACACACACACACACACACACACACACACACACACACACACACACACACACACACACACACATCCACGCAACACTGACCCCGTTCAACATCAACATACCGCGGCCGCACTTCGCTACCCCCGGTCGTGCCAGCATCATCCCGCAGCATCTTCTAGACAGGAAGATTAATCACGAGCGGAGATCCTGATGCTGATGAGGATGTGAGTAGGAGATCGAAGGACGGAGAGAGTGATGCTGCTGAGGCTGTGTGGCCCAGCATCCTGGCTAATTTGTAGGGAGAAAATAGCATGTCAAGAAATCATTATTGTCCTACCATCTGATGGAAAATAGATTCGGTGCAAGGACTGTTATTTTCATAGCTTCTGTTTTCATGGTTGTTTAACACTGTTGATTTCACGATGATGGTGATAGCGATTATCCTGTTTATGTCTCTACCATAATATTACTAAAACAATTATACCCTTGTGTTCTGCTATTACACTAAGTATTACTATATACTACTACTACTATACTAAGTAGACGGGATTTTCCAATTATAATTGCATTTTATATATTTACCACTGGATTATGCAGTATTTATATGCATTTTATTTTACCACTGGATTATGCATTT
>NW_020869967.1:695165-697665 GCF_003789085.1 Penaeus vannamei
CTCTCTATCTATCTATATCTATCTATCTATCTATCTATCTATATCTATCTATCTATCTATATCTATATTATATATATAATATATATATATATATATATATATATATATATATATCCGTATGTGTCTGTAAGTTTGAGCGTGTGTGTGTGTGTGTGTGTGTGTCAGTCATATCTGTTTGCAAATGCGTGTGTCAGCGATGAATCCGTTCCGTTTGCATGCGCGTCATGCAGCAATTACACCGCGCGCAGCGGGCAAAGAGAAGCCGAATCCAAACCCAATACAGTAGTCGGAAAGTCGTCAAACTTAATGACTCTACAAGCGAAGGAACGCGCGCCCAGCCTGCCAAAGAGACAGTCTGACAGCTAGTCAAAGAAGACGAATATGGCCTTTCAGTCGTAATAAATGCCTTGCCTTACTTGGGTGTCCTTGGGAGAACTGTTATGTCATCAGGGAGGTCTTCCGTTGTCCATTTCTGACGGACGCGAGACCTTAAGGCCTTCCTGCTGCTTGGCAAGGATAGGGGTATTTTCGTTATTGTGATTGTTTTATTTTGCTCTTTTTGTTTGTTTGTTTTTCTTCCTTGCTTGCATTTTGGCAACAGATTCGCTCATTATTTTTTCTCTATGTCTTCTTGATTCATTTAAGGTATATTTGAGTATAGTAAGTTAGCCCGTTGTTTTGTTTTGACACCTTACATACCCTTTCACCCCCTCCCCCCTTACCCCCACCACACATTCTCTCCCATCCATTTTTTTCTCTCTTTTTTCGTGCCCAGTTGAGGACGACGGCAGTGCGATCAGGTGTGAAGGATTAGCCTTGTATTCCAGGTCTGTTTTCATATATGGAGAAGTGTAAACGCTCGGGGCGTAATGGAAAATATAGCTTAATTAAAGAGAAGTGTGATTATTCATGACTCCATTTGCATTTTAACCAACTCCTCCTCCGTCTTTCTCCTTCTCTATTCTCGCTAACTAAATTTCCTTTCTCATTATCAATTTATTCATCAGTGCATATGTTTATCCATTTGGTTAAAGGTTTCCTTATCAATCAATCAATGATTGTATGTTTCTGCATATTTCTTCGTTTGTATATTAATCTATTCATTTATCTATTCACCTATTCATCATTTGCTTTTTTTATCTATCCATCTAGCCATCAGTATATCCATCAATGTATAAGCCTATCTGTTTACCGATCTCTTCCAAAGGAGAGCTATAAATCCTACTAAACAGAATTCGAGGCGGTATCGAATCCCACCCTCGCCCATATGATCCTGCTACCGGGCAGGACACATTACCATACATATTGTTCCTCCTGCCGCCTTCACCACAGTATTAATTATTTCTTCAACACATTATACATTCAGACGCAGCGTTAATTCTAAGCAACGCAGAAGTCCAAGACTGGGCACAGGCTAATGAAGAGAGCTTTGTTATTCATGAGAGAAGATGGGAGGGGGAGGGAGGGGGAGGGGAGTTATTCTTTGGTGATGAATGAACTGGGGTGGGGGGTAGGGGGGTGAAAGGGCATGTAAGGTGTCTGATCAGTAACTCTGTGATAGTGTTTTATCGAAAGTTGATTCGTATTAATAATAACGGTACCGTCACTGTTAATAAAGAAGTCAGAAGAATAACGCAAAAGAAATTAGATTGATAGACTTCGCTAATAATATCAATATGAAAATGAAATAATAACAAAAAAAATATGAAAAGAGGATAATATTTATCATGATGACAATAATACCAGAAATAATATTAATGATAATAATAACAATATGATTAATGATACCAGTAGTAATAACAGCATCCGTGAGAACTAACATTAACAACACTACAAAACTACTGTACTGATATCACAGCTACTTAAGGATAGAAATATAAGATTAAATAATAGAAATAGTAGTAGTAATAGTATCGTTACTACGATTACTAACAGTAGTAGTAATCCCATTATAGTCAATGTTATCATCATTTTACTGATAGTAAAAATAGCAGTAGCCTCCGCACTATTATTTATAGTATCATTACTGTAATCCTAAGCATGAAAATGATGGTAATAGTGAGGAAGTTATCATTATTGCCACCATCATCAGTCATTATCATTGTCGTTATTATAAACCTCATCTCAATCATTAGTATTTGTTACTATTTTTATCTATTTATTTATTACCAATTTAACTCTCTCTTCCCCACTCACTCCCTGTCACCCACTCCCATTTTAAGCCTCCCTTTCCCTCTAACAATGGGAGCCTTGTACCCATTACAGTACTCTTGTTTGTCATCGTACCCTAGCCTGTACCCGGAACAGAACAGCCATTCCTTTCTAATGGACACCTTTCACCAAGGGTCATTTCTCACCCTGGACGCTCACTGTTGCTTAGGCTGACACAACAAGAAAGTGGTAAGATGCAATAGTATATTAATTAACCCTTTTCGTGAACCTAGTTGTGTGGAATAAGTAGAGGGATGAGGTGGGTGTATTTTGCAATGCATTTTGTGGA
>NW_020869967.1:702665-705165 GCF_003789085.1 Penaeus vannamei
TCTGTTCTCCTTATTCTTCGTGGTTATGATGATAAGAAGATTTCGTTTATTTTTCTAATATCTCCTTTAACCACATTTCATTCTAGGGATTATTATTGTCAAGGTCGTGTCTAGTGTTGATGATCTGCTCTCCCTAAGCACACGTTCTCTCTCTCCCTCTCTCTCTCTCTCTCTCTCTCTCTCTCTCTCTCTCTCTCTCTCTCTCTCTCTCTCTCTCTCTTCTCTCTCTCTCCTCTTCTCTCAGATTCTCTTCTCTCGATATCTCTCTCTCACTATCACAAGCAGAGGTCGTCTCTATCACATCTTCTCACTACCAAGCTCGTCTCCCCACAAATCACTCACACTCAATTTCTCCTCTCCTCTCCTACCCTCTATTTCCTTTCTTCGTCTTGGTCATCTTCGATGATTCTCTGTCGTCTACTGTCTTCTCTTCTGCTCTCGTTCATCGTCTTCTCGTTCTCTCCTCATCTCTCTCGATCCCTTCGTCCACACTCTCCTCCATCACACCTCTGTCAGTTCACTACTCTCACGGTGACTTGTGGGACCTATAACCGGCTAGCCTTCGGGCTATTGCAGGTGGGGCTGGGAGGGTGGGGCGAGGCGTGGTGGGGAGGAGGCGGCGTGGGTAGGCGAGGTTGTGGGAGGGGGCACACTAGGGCAGGTTGTCATGCATGCAGACCCATGGCGTCTCGCGTCTCTCTTCTTCTCTTCTCTCTGCGTCGGTCTCCTCTCTCTCTCTCTCTCTGCTCTCTCTCTCTCTTTCTCTCTTCGTGCCCTCTATTATTCTATTCTATCTATCTATTCTCTATCTCTCTTCTCACCTGCTTCTGCTCGACTCCCTCCTCTTCTGCTCCTCTTCGCTCATCTCGTCGCTCTCTCCTCGCTCTCTCTCCTACCCCTCCCCTCTCTCTCTGCTCCCTCTCCTCTCTCTCTCTCTCTCTCTCTCTCTCTCTCTCTCTCGTCTCTCGTCTCTCTCTCTCTCTTCTCTCTCTCTGCTCTCTCATTCTCTCATCTCTCTCTCATCACATCACTCACTCACGTCACTCCTCTCACATCACTCCCTCTCTCGTTCTTCCAACAACACACACTCTTCACACACAACAACTCGAACACACACACAAGAGCTAATGCATGACGCAAGCTCATTCTCTCTCTCTCTCTCTCTCCTCGTTCGTCTCTCCTCTCTCCTCTCTCTTCTCTCTCTCCTCTCCTTATCTCGTCTGTCTTCTCCTGTCGGTCTCTTTCCTTCTCTCCCTCTCCGCGATGGCTTCGCGGGGCATCTCTGCGGGTCTCTTTCCATTGGTGTTATTTGCGTGCTCTGTCCTTCTCTGCGTCTCTGCTTCTCTCTCTCGGGGGTTCTTCTCCGTGTCGTCGTCGTATCTCTCTTCTTCTTATGATTCTCTGTCTCGTCCATCTCTTCTCCTCTCCTTCTCGGCTCTCCTCATTTCGCCTCTTTCCGCCACCATTTCTTTCTCTCTCCTCTATCCTCTTCTCTCGTCTCTCTCGTCCTCTCTCTCTCTTCTCTCTCTCTTCTCTCTCTCTCTCTCCCTCTCTCTCTCCTCTCTCTCTCTCTCTCTCTCTCTCTCTCCTCTCTCCTTCTCTCTCCCTTCGTCTCTCTCTCTCTTCTCTCTCTCTCTTCCTTCTCATCTCTCCCGTCTCTCTCTCTCTCTCTCTCTCCCTCTCTCTCGCCTCTTCTCTCTGCTGTCTTCTCTCTCTCTCTCTCTCTCTCTCTCTCCTCTCTCTCTCCCTCTCTCTCTCTCTCGCTCTCTCTCTCCTCCTCTCTCTTCTCTCTTCCTTTCTCACCTTCATCTTCTCTATCACTCTTAGAGGGTGAATTTATCTCATCGTCCCGCCAAGACCAGAATCTAGTTTGAGATCGACTCAAGAGCCATAAATCATAACAATATAACAGCGGCCAGGTTTGCAGAAGCTTGGGATGTGAAGAGGGAAGAGGAGGGGAGAGGATGATGAAGGGGAGAGGGGAAGGCGAAGGAGAAGATAAAGAGAGAGGAGGCGTGGGCGGGAGGGGAGGGGAGGAGGAAAGGGAAGGAAGGGTAAATAGGAAGAGAAAGGTGAGGGGGAAGAGGGTATTGCAAGTAAGGGGGGTGGGGGAAGGGCAAGGGCAGGGGGAGAAGGGGAAGGAGTAAGGGAATGGGAAAGAGAAGAAGAAAGGGAAGGGGGAGAGGGGAAAGGAGGGTTTGGGGGAGAAGCACCATATGTTCTAGCACTGAAGTAAAAGTGAAGAAGAGTCGATATTTCTCAGTATATTAGTTACTGCTGGGAGTTTTTTGTTCCTTAATGATGGGTTTCTCGGTAGTTCATGTTGAAGGTGATAGACAGCGGCCATCTCTGTTTAGTGCCGGGGACAATTTATGGCACAGGTACACAGTAACTCATCTTTTTTAATTGTTCTGTAAATATATGTCCCGCTAGTCTTATGCCTTCGGGGGTTTTGAAGTTAGTTTGAAGTTTACTGTGCTTCTGGCGTCGGTTAAAATGC
>NW_020869967.1:717665-720165 GCF_003789085.1 Penaeus vannamei
AGTATCTCCGACGCTCTCTCCTGGCGTGAATACGTGGAGGATCCCTTGTTTTCCTGGGCGAGGGTTGTGGGTGGCAGTCACCCATGGTTGGGGGGTCGCAGGGAGCACAGCCCCCTGCATTAGACGATTTGGTAAATAATTTTGTGTAAATCATTTATATTTCACTTAGCAGCTTCCCTGCTACCTTCTATGTCCTCAACTGTTATCGAGTCTAAGAATGTCGGGGTTTATGTGTGTGTGTTTATACATTTATATAAATGTGTATATAAATGTCATCTCTTCTCCTCTCTCTTCTCTCTCTCTCTCTCTCTCTCTCTCTCTCTCTCTCTCTCTCTCTCTCTCTCTCTCTCTTCCATGTACATACATATATATACATATAAATATATGTATATATATATAATATATATATAATATATATATATATATATATATATATATATTTAATATATACATATATATATAATGTCTGGATTACTAGACACAAGAATTGCATTACCTCATTAGATCTTTTCTAGATCTGTTAGTCTTTCTGATACCGTAAGTTGTCTGTATATAGTAATAGTTACCCCTGTAAGATTTAGTTTTCTCTGTAACGATTGTAACTTGTTCCTTTCTAAGAAAACGATATCAGCACCAATATGAGTAACTAATAATAATATTATTTAGTTTCCATTCACTCATAATATTGCAGAATAGTTCTTGTAATTGTGTGTGTGTTTGTGTGTGTGTGTGTGTGTGTGTGTGTGTGTGTTGTGTGTGTGTGTGTGTGTGTGTGTGTGGTGTGTGTGTGTGTGTGTTTGCGTATGTTGTGTGTTGTGTTGTGTGGTGTGTGCGTGTTTATATACATTTGTAGTAATATTGTACATATAGTGTGTTATATTATATGTATTGTACAGTTATTATATTGTATGTGTGTGTTTAGTGTGTGTGTATGTGTGTGTGTGTGTGTGTGTGTGTGTAGTGTTGTGGGTGGTGTTGTGTGGTGGTTGTTGTTGTGTGTGGGTGAGTGTTGGTGTGTGTGTAGTGTTGTGTGTGTTGTGTGTATGTGTGTGTGTTGATGTCCTGTGTGTCTTGTGTCTTGTGTTAATTGTATTAATATTAATTATATATATTTTATTTTATTTTTTTGATATTTTTAATTTTAGGTTTTTATTTTTATTTTTATTATATAATATCATATAATTCATATTATATTTATTTTTTTTTATTATATATATTATATATTATATATATATTTATATAATATGTATTTTTTTTATTTATGTATATTGTTATTTGATTATTGATATTATATATATATTATTTTATTACATATATTTCATTATATATATTTATCTATTATTTTATATATATCATTTATTTTATTTTTTATATATATAATATTATATTTATATATTCATCCACACTATCACATACATACATTACATACATACATATATATATATTGCTATAGATTTGTCTTATATATATTTACATATATATACTTGTAATGTGTGTGGTGTGTTGTTTGTGTGTTGTTGTGTTAGTGTGTGTGTGTTGTATGGTTGTGTGTGTGTGCTGTGTGTATGTATGTTATGTATGTAATGTATGTATTGTATGTATATTTTATATATTATAAAAAAATGTTATTAATATAATTAATTTTAATATGTTTTATATATTTTATCTATATATATTAAGTAATGTATTGTATGTATGTATGTATTGTTATGGATATTATTAAAATATTTTATATAGTTTTCATATTATGCTGCATATATACATATGATAATATATATATTATTTTTTTTCATATATTGCATCATTATTATATCATCATATAATAAATAAATATATATATATATTTTTTTCATTATATATATATATATTTGTATATGTTTGTGTGGTGTGTTGTGTGTTAGTGTGTGTGTGTGTGGTGTGTTGTTGTGTGTTGTGTGTTGTGTGTGTGTGTTGTGTGTGTGGTGTTTGTGTGTGCGCCACACTATGTTTTTTAATAATATTTGTGATATATTTATTATATTATATATAATTATATTTTAATTTTTTATTTGGTTTATTATATTTACTATATATTTTATTTGTATGTATTTATGCATATTACATTAATATATATACATATATATATAATATTATATTTATATTTTAAATTAATATTATTTATTATTTATTAATATAATATTTTATAATATTTATTTATATATTATTTATTATTCTATATGTGTGAACCGTATTTCATAGTTTGACTAAATTGTGAGGAAAGTAATGAATGAGCAATGTATATATTCTTATGTATTTTGTGAAGATATTCTGTATTTTCATTACTTACCTTTAACCACATATATATATATATACTATATATGTCTATATTTAATTATATTATTTATTTACTATATATATATTTATTCTATTGTGATATATATAAATGTTATATATATATATTATATATATAATATATATATATATTATAGTTATATATATATTATATTATATTATATATTTT
>NW_020869967.1:758471-760971 GCF_003789085.1 Penaeus vannamei
TAGCCACACACCCACACCTTCACAAATGTGTGTGTGTGTGTATATATATATATATATATATATATATATATATATATATATATATATGTGTGTGTGTGTATATATATATTATATATATATATATATATATATATATATATATATGAACCGTATCCATGTTGATAAATGTGGAAAAGGTATGAATGTGACTGGATATCTTCACAATACGAGAGATGTATTTGATCGGTTTCGATTACGTCTTCATCAGAAATGTATTGTGAAGATATCCATTCTCATTTATACCTTTTCCATATATATATGTATGTATACATATATGTACATACTGTATATATGCATACATACACATATATATGTATTCAAATATATACATATATATGTATATGTTTTGTATGTTATGTGTGTGTGGGTGAGTGGTGATTGGGTGCATGTGAGTATGATTTTACTCATAAAGGATATTACGCGTGGATATGTTAAGTTCATGGTATGCTTCCTATGAAAGAGAACGTTGCGTTGAAATTAGTTAGCAGATCGACAGCCAAATAAATAAACATTTGACTTCAAAACGAGACAAAAAGTCATTTACCTGCTGCAATAGTTATGCTGAATCACCATGATCAGAATTACTTTCATATCATAAATTCTGTAGAGTCACTCGTGCTTTTTTCCTTTATGTTGTAATAAATCCGCAACTTTTTATCACTATACAAAGGATTTCTTCCTTTTTAAAAACTTTTCTGTGTAGCCAATTTCAGAATGCATTCTTCACGAAAATGGTTACGAAACAATAATAATTTCCTATTCACAAATTAATGACTTTATATCAAATCAATGATCATCTTCCTATGAATTTAACATGTGACTTCGTTCGTTTTTTATTTGTTATTACACCCAGGAATAAATGCGTGATTCAACTTCGACAACCTGCAGTCAGAATGAATAGCTCGTTTTCTCCAGCAAAACCCCAAGCTCACTTACAGGTCCCTCTGCGTTTCAGCAATGAACACACCTAACAAGGCCACGAGCGGTTGAGGCGGTTGACAACGCAAACGGCAAATAAAAGCAAAACGTGAGCCACCGGTGTTTTCGCGTGGCATTTCCGCTCCGGTGACTGGCTGAAATGGCGAAGGCTAATCAGAGGTTTAGAGCGGAAATCAATTAATGGACAAAAGACCCGCACCTTTAAAACACACGACGCAGCAGCAATAGAATTCTAAAAGTACTTGTTCTGTGGATAAGACAGTGTCTTTGTGTTTTATTCAGTGTTGTCTCGCGCGGCAAAATGTGTCAACAATAAGAAAGAAATCTCTAATGCAACAGCGTACCCTAGTGTCGTTATGCGGAGCGGTTTCTCATGCAAGCGTCGCACCTCCGGATTGTACCCAGGTGATCACCCCGCTTGATCAATATATCTGAAAGATTGTCTCTCTTTGCGTCTTAAACTCCCGTCCCCGCCTCGTCTTCTCCCAAACACCCACCACTCACTTCTCCCCAACCCTTCTCTTCTCTGCAGTCTTCTCCATTCCTCCCCACTCACTCAATTTTCGTCTCCCCATCTCCTCCCCGCTTTTACCTAACCCCTTCCCCCTCCTTTCCCTCATCTCCTAAATCCCCTTCCTGCTCCATGTTACTTCCCCTCTCCTCATCCCCATCCCCCCTCTACTCTCTCTTCTCTCCCTCCCTTCATCCTCCTCACCCCATCCTCACACCCTCTACTCGCCCCGTCTTCATCCCCTCCTCCCCCTCCTCATACCGCTCCCTCCCCTCCACTCTCCTAGTCCTCCTCCCCTCCTCCATCCCATACCCCTTTCCTCCCCCTCCTCTCCCAGATTACTACTGGCCGTTCGATCGTAGCGAGCGACACACTCTCAGCTGTAAACTATGGAAGCACCTTATTATGTTATGAGAATACATATTTTTCTCCTTTCTTAATGGGCTGCTTCCTTGTTAGAAGAGAAATTCAAAGTTTATTTTAGTGGTTGACTTTCTTGGTGTAATTCTGTTAATTCTTTTATCTTTTTCTGTTTTTGTTATATTTTTTCTTGGGAGAAAGATGATTGATAGGTATGTAGACTTTAATCGATGTAGACTGCAGAATTCCTGACTAAGAGCAGTGCGAGAGTAAGGGAAGGTAGAGACAGACAGAGGTAGGGAGAGAGATAGAAAGACAGAAACAGAAAGTGGGATAGCCAGAGAAAGACAGGCTGACAGACAAATAGACTGACAGAGGAGGTGGGGAGACAGAAAGACAGAAACAGAGAGAAGAGGAAAGGTAGAGAGACAGACAGAAAGACACAGACAGAGGAGGTGGGGAGACAGAAAAAGACAGAGAAAGAGAAACGCCATACTCAAGCTGTTGCTTCCATCTTTGCTCGCGTAATGTCTTGCTATAACGACCCACATGTTTTACCTCTTACTTGTCCCCCACTAGGCTTCATACTTTCACGTTTTCGTCTGCATTTCTCGAGAAAAAATATACAACCTTGTCCGAATAGTTCTCAGA
>NW_020869967.1:783471-812872 GCF_003789085.1 Penaeus vannamei
GTATTTTTTCTTGGATTTTATTGTAGACTGCCATTGGTTCCATAAGAGGCCCTATGCAAAATTTGTATTGGTATGGGAGTCAATGTCTTGTTCCATAGTCAGGAACTTTTAAACTATTAATACTAAAAGGCATTCACTGTTCATAGGGCCTTATTGTACTAGCACTTTTTCAGTCAGTTTTTGTGTCATTGGCCTTAGGAATCACTCAAGCTTCCTCATAAACATTATATTATTTTTATGAATATCATAATGCAAAGGATACTGCTCTATTATAAAAAGATGCATTTTGTGAAACTGAAATAGTTTCACATGAACTTGTATTTTTTATGTTTGTAAAAACAATCTAATAGCATAGCTCCACTGTAGTACAAGAGCAAGATGGAAATTACAAAAGAAAAACAGTTGCTCTTGTCTTTGTCTAGGAGGCCTTCCACACGCATGCATTAATGTGGAGCACAAAAATTAATGGAAAAAGGGCTAGTGTGACTGAGGCTTTACTGCTTATCTTCAGAATGAGAAATGACATCCACCCTCTAAATAGCAGTAATTAGATTATATAACATGATTACCTTTTATGAATATATGCAAAGTAAATTACATAGTTTGATTTACTTTTTATTTTCTTTTATAGATGAGCTTTTAAAAAAGGATTGATATTTTAGTATTCTCATTATTTATATCATTTTCATCAAGTTTTTATTATTAACTGACTTAACCAAACACTCACACACGCTGATACCCACACATTCACATCTAATACTCACATATCCACCCACACTTATTGATACCCATGTACTCACACCCACCAAAAAATACATACTACCACCTACCACACCTACACTTACCCTACCCACACCTGTTGATATGTATGTACTCGCACACGCACATGCACACACACACGTTTGATTTGTGTTAACTAGTGGTTAGTTATATATTGATTTTTTTTTTTTTTTTTTTTTTTTTTTTTTTTATTGCTTTTTTATGATTGATAATGTGTTTACATTTATATTCATTTCTATCATTTCTATAATTTGAATAGTTGTACTGAGGAGTAAACTTATTATTTAAATTCATTATATATATATCTTTCTTTCCTTCTTTCTTTCTTTCTTTCTTTCTTTATTCGATTGGGAAAGAATTTGTATTTGCCTTTGCCTTTATTAGCATTGTAATGATTAGTTTATTATTATTGTTATTATTATTATTGGTTTAATTATTTATTTGTTGTTTACACCCTAAATTTTGGATGATTAAAAGAAAGCATGATTTTCTAGTTCCTGTTCTGGTAGGTGGATTTAAATGGATTTTACATAGATGTTGAGACTGATAAACTACTTTGTAATGTTATTTAAGTATGTCTTCATTGTTTCTCTTTGTTGTTAACTATTTAATCATAACTTTCTTTGGCCATCTCATGATTGGTAAAAGTTCAGTAGCAAGCTTCTTGTCCTGCTTTGATATTTCAAGATTGTTGCATGGCTTTTTCTACGGATACATATGTTTCCCAGCTATTACCTTTTAACCCTTTACCTTTACCTGAGTTTGTAAAGCAGATGTAAACCTTCTCCTTTTACTACTACTACTACTTCTTTTCTTTTCTTCTTCTTCTACTTCTTTTTCTCTATCTTCTACTTCTACAACTACTTTTCTTTTTCTTCTTCTTCTTCTACTTCTTTTTCTTTTTCTTCTCCTACTTCTTCTAGTACTACTTTTTCTCTTTCTTCTTCTTCTACTTGTTTGTCAAGAAGATGATATACATCTTCACTGTGTTTAGCGATTTGGTTGTGCTTAGGAACATTTTATGTTTTATATTTCTTTATACTGTCACTTTTAGAGATACCCATTAACTTTTTTCCAGGGAGATTGAAGTAAAAGAATATAGATTGATTGACATAATATATTGACAAAAGTCGAGGAAAGTAGTAGTATCAGGTTGATGAGTAGGTACTGAAATTGTGGAAGTGGTATTCCATAGACAGGACACTCGGGCATGAGGTGCAGGTTAAACAGGTTCTGATTGTGGTAGAATTATGGATGACATTGTTGTTTATGTTGTGTTGCACGTAGAGGTTGTGTTTCTGTTTGCAATTAATGTTTGGAGTTTTTGTAAGGAGTAATACTCTTCATAAATTCATGTATTGGTGATTCATGTGTCAAAAGCAGGCTGTAGAGTAGAAAACTTCAATCAACATTCTAGCACATTTAATGAATGATAGCTCAAGTCATTGTCTGATTTACATAACAAAGGTCATTCCTTAAAGTGTGTATCACCTTCTGCTTAATATCTTTTTCTCTCTGTAGATGTAGAATCTTTTAGTCTTAAAGCCTTTACCTGTGTCATGCATTTATGGTTTGCACTTCCCTGATTTTCTGCATTTTACTTCTTAACATGACTATAATCTTCATGTTGCATAAACTGTTACAGTATTCAGGTGGTAAAACATATTTTACAGTGTTCTTAGTTCATTTGATTCAATTCCAGGTAATTTATGAATTTTATGTGTCGATATGATCCTGATTTAAATTTTGATATCATTTTATATAATCCTTTAGTACATTATTGCAATATTTCATGATACACAGATTTTATGCTGATTTACCAAATTATTTAAATCATTATGTTAGATATGTCACTATGAGGCCATTACATTTCTTTTGGGAAAAAAGATGATGTTATGAGAAAGAATTATGATTGTTATTATTTACTGTATATTGGAATAATTCTTTGTGATTATAGCTTTATATCTTACTGTGGTGTTATTGTTTATTATATATTATTATTATTATTATTATTTATTATATTATATTATTATCATAATTATTACTATAGTTATAATTGTTATGATAATTATCATCATCATTATTATTATTATTGTTATTGGTATTTTCATTCATTTGATTGAACCATTATTATTATTATTATCATTCATTATTATTATTACTATACTACTATTACTATTACTATTACTATTACTGCCACTACTGCTACTGTTACTACTATAATTATTATTAGTAGTTGTAATTGTAGTAGTAGTTTTAGTGGTGCATTATTATATTATATATTATTATTATTTTTATTATATATTATTATTATTATCAATATTATATATTATTATTATTATTATTATTATTATTGTTGTTGTTGTTGTGTTGTAATGGTTGTCTGATAATGGATTATATTGTTTTGTTATTGTTAATATTATTTTTATGTCAATAAATAATAATGATGTGTTATTGTTGTTATTATATTAAAAATATTATAGTTATTGTTTTTTCTCATTATTATTGCTGTTGTAGCTATTATTGTTATTATTGTTATTATTACTATTGGTGCTATTATTATTGTTATTGTTTCTTATTATTATTTTATCATCATCAATATCATTATTACTTTATTATTATTATTATTATTATTATTATTATATTACTGTTATTATTTTATTGTTATTGTTATTATTATTATTATTATTATTATTATATTATATTATTATTATTACTATTATTATTATTGTTATTATTATTATTATTGTTGTTGTTATTTTTATTACTATTATTATGATAATGTTAACTCAGTCTCCTAGAGGTAATGTGCTGTCCACTGTAGTTTTTTTGTGAATTTTGTGGCATACAAATAGCTCCACATGCTCTCAGCCAACATGTATGCAATTAGGCCCTATTGGTACATACCTGAAAATTTCCAATATCTTGAATTTTGCAGTAAAAAGTTTTTTTCTGACTGATGCTATTTATATCAGTACTGTTTTTATTATTATTGATATCTTATCTCTGATAATGTTAAGATACTAATAACTATACAGACAGGAAATAATGAAGGAAGCAGCTGTCCAAAATCAATTATTATTTTTATTATAGTTTGTTATTATTATTATTATTATCATTATCATTATTCTTATTTTTTTTATTTTGTTATCATTATTAATGATATTATTATTATTATTATTATTATTATTATTATTATTTATATTATTATTGTTATTATGAAATTGTAATAATTAACGATTGCTTTAGCTATTATTGTTATTGTTTTCCATTTAAGTTCTTGGTGTCATAATTGCTTTTATTTTCATTAATAGCATTAGTACTAGAGTTAATATTATTATTATTGCTACTTTACTTATTACAAATTGTTAATACGATTGCTGTTATTAATGGATGTTATTAGACATGAAAATTTATTATCATTGCTATATATAAAACAAGTATTTTATTTTACGTCTTTTTCAGAGTGGATGATACAGCTCTATTTAGCTAATAGTCTACTTGTAATTTTATTGTTACGGTTATTAATTTTGTATGAAGTGTTCTGAATTTTTATTATTTTTATTATTGATCTTTTTGTTGTTGATTTTTGTTGCCATATTTTTTATTATTGTTGTTGTTATTATTATTATTATGATGATGATGATGATGATGATGATTGTTATTATTGTTTTTTATTATTTTATTTTATTAGCAAAGAAGATCTATATAGACTCTTTTTCCCCCCTCCCCCAGATTGCTCGGACCCCTAAACAAAGCACTTTATTAGTAAATTTCATGCCAAATTTTTTCATCACCCCTGGTTTGTTCTCTTTAGGTAATTCTTGATTTTATTTTTGTAGTACCTGATATTAGCAAGGTAATCATAATTATCATTACTATTATTTCATGTTATTTATTGTTATTGTTGTTATTGTTATTATTTTATGATGATGATTATTATTTTATGATTATTATTGTTTAATTTTCACATTTTTTTATTAGTAGTAGTATGGTTAGTACTAGGAGCAATGATTATTTTTATATAATTTTATATTTTTTGGTTATTATCATTATCTCATGTTTATAATGATATATGAATTGTTATTCTTACCATTACTCATCTTATTATTGTTGTTCTTATTATTACTATAATTATTATTATTATTATTATTATTATTATTATTATGATTATTATGATTTATTAGTATTGTGACTTACTATTACTATGATTATTATTGTTATGAATATTATTATTGCCATTGCCATTGCCATTACTACTACTACTGCTACTACAACAATTGTTACTATTATTATTTCTAATACTTCTCTTGTTATTGTTGTTATTATTATGAGCATCAGTATTATTCTTATTAGCGTTACTTTTACCGTTATTTTTATTATCGTTGTTGTTATTGTTATTATTGTTAGCGTTATGTTTATTGTTATTGTCAATGATAATGATGACGATAATTTACTATTATTACTATAATTTTTTTTTATTTTTTTTTTTTTTTTTTTTTTTTTTTGGTTAATACTATTCTTATTCTGATTATTATAATTATTGTTATTATTATTATGATTGTTATAATCATTATTGTTGTTATTGTATTTATTATTATAAATATTATTGTTATTTTTATAATTACGTTTGTTACAACTATTATTTTTATTGCTTCGCTGAGGAGGTTTTATTTTTGGTAACGTCAGTTGGTTTGTTGGTTAGTTGGTTAGCAGGATTACTCAGAGTTGTGTCTTAGCCTAACTTAGATCCCGTTATATTTTTGTGGTGATCAAGATCCAGGAATTTTTTAAATGAATGATTGCATTTGTTACCAGTTACCCCTATTGCATTGGCAATAGTGGTAACTGTTATTATAATGTTTACGGATGTCACTAGTATATTTGAAAAAGAGGTGATTTTAATGTAATTTTTCAAATATGAATATTTCTTTTGCATCAAGGACCCTATTGCCTTAGCAGAGATATACACTCTCTGAGTGCTTCTAGTTAAAATTGTTATTATTGTTACTGTTGTTGTTAATATTATTATTGTTGTTGTTGTTGTTGATGTTATTATTATTATTGTTATAATTTTTATTATGGTTATTTTTATTGTTACATACATGCACAAATACAAGTATGCACAAATGAACACATAAAAATACATTTGCAGAAATGCGCACACATAAACTACACACACAGGTGCACACAGGAATGCACAATTAAGAGTATAGACACACTCGAGATTTTCACTTTGTAGTTGTTGTTTTCATGCATGGTAAGGAAAGAAAATATTGGAAAAAATTGAAATGCAAAAAACTTTCAGAGTATCAAGCTAGGTTGCGATGGGTCTGTGTCCAGTGTCCATGCTGAGAGCAGTATAGGCTCCTCTATCAAACGCTCAAGCCCTGCTCAGGGAGGCCAGGCGGCGTCGCCAACTAGTGGAAGTTACACAGCTGGCACCTCTCCATCACCTTCAGTTGGTACCTCGATGCTGGTAGGTCCTGGAGGAGTCTCCACTTGTTCCGTGGGAACTGGTGGGTCACCCTGCCCACTGCCTGTCAAGTCACTGCAGCCCAAGAACAGGAACCCCTCGCAGGATCCAACACGGTGAGTTTGGTTTTGTTCTCTGTGCCTGGATCTTGCTGATGAGAAAGCTGTTCTATTTTGAAAATATCTTTAGTGTTCTTGGTTGCTTTTTAGAATTTGTGATTGGTTGTTCTTTTGTTTTTAATTGTGGAAGGTAGATAAAGTATTCATGTTTGATCTAGTATATACATTATTCGATAAAAATGAAGGATAACTAAAATTACTTGTTGATGCACTTTTTTTCTTCTTACTTTCTTTTCAAAATTTTCTCCAAGTATCTCCTTGTTATTTGATTTGATTCAACCCAGTGCCAATGGGTAAAAATGTTTGGCAAGTGGACGTAAGAACAGGATTGTTGGTGCTCATCGGCAGTTTCCCCTGTTTGCGCTAAGCTCGATCGGTAGTTTACAAGCGACATTTAGCACCTAAAAGCTTTTATATTGCTATAGTTTATAAAAATATTAAAATTTTGAAGGTTTACCTTCATTATAGGTGCCATTGCCTAAAATCTTTACCATATAAATGAAGCCGCTCCTATTGGAGAAAAACAAACTCTGTCCTACGAGCCAGTGGCGTGGGAATGGGCATGATACGATGCCATCCAAGTTTCGGTCCACAACAGCCATGGCATGTACATACATGCCAACCATCAGCCACGGGTTAATTTGATAGCATTGACACTTACATTTCACAACAGCTTGTTCTTGTATATTGGTTCCAGGTTTATTATTTCTTTTCTTTCTGCATTTTTATTCTGTTTTAATTTCTTCATAATTTCAGAAATGAGATCAGTACTGTATTAGAAATATTCTTTCTGGTAGTCCTAGTTGTGTTAGAAATACTAACCCATTATTATATCTAGGTGGTCTTCAATTATAAACCCAATGGAATTGGGATATAATCCGAACACAATGGCCACTGTGCTAGGATGAACATCAAGGTTTTCCACACAAGATAGATAATAGAATTTCAAGAACAATTTTTCAAGTTTTGCTAAGGGAAACTTTTGTATTTGGTATTTCAAAAGCGAGATTTCACATGCCAGAAAATAATTTTCAGGACAAAAGTGAGGTAATGATCCAATAGAGCTGATTGGTGGTTGTTTACTGAAACTACAAAGTACATCATGAAAGAAGAGAGCAAAGATACACTCATGTACTCATTATTAAGTAAAGCATCCAGTCTAAAAGTATAAAGAACCTGCATATTAGATTTTTTCTTTCTCTCTTTTTTTGTTTTTTACCCACTTGCAGACGCAGAAGCAATTCAAGCTTTTGTGCTACAGTTAGAGTCATCCTTTTCTACTTTTCTGTTCTTTCTTGAGACAACATAGTTTTAGAAAATGATGAATACTAAACCACTAAATTACTGAAACACACTAACAGATTAAAGGGGAAAAATCATGGTGTAAACAAGGTAATAGCACTGCCTTCTTGTGGACAGTTCATGAAACAGCAGCTTCTGGCCAGTGTTGCCACAACTCTGTTAACAGCACAGATTTTGTCTGTTTTTTCCAATACCCAATAAATGCAGATCTGTAAACTGAGTGCTGATTGTATATTTATTATCATTATTTTAAGTAATATTGCAAAATGAGATAGATATCAAGGTGGAAGAAAATTATAAATGAGGAAAGACCCCCCCCCAAAAAAAGTAAAGAAAATCCATTTGAGGCAGTAGTTATCATATAAAAAAGTAAGATATGTTTTTATATTTTGAAATACTTGAAAGAAAATGAAACCATGAATTGACTATAAAGCATTATATTATATAATAGATGTGGCTTGAGGAAATTTGGCAGACTGTACTGGATTATTATTTGGCACTACATCAATCTGATAAACAGTTGAATTTAAAAGGCTTTATATAGTGATCCCATGATTTTGGTAGATATGGCTGTATGAATAGTGAGTAGGACATTAGGTGTCCCATATATGAGATATCCGGAAAAATAAAAATTGCCGGGCGTCCCACCAGTGTGATGTTGTGTCAGAGCTCGCGCTCCGAATACTCTGCGGGCTAGCCCCCCGCGCCAATTTTGTAGCCACCCAGAAACTATTATTTTCGGCTTCAAAATATACCGGCGTTAGTGGGTTAAAAGAATACAAGCTACTCTTCATACTTTGATAGAAATACTGAATACATTTGGTTTTATTATGTAAGAAACCTACAGGACTGAACATAGACATGCTTCCATCAGTGAGCAGCCTCTAAATGAGTGTGGAATCCTGTTTAATGATAGGAGGGTTGCACACTTACATTTTACTTTTAACCACTTCTCATAGAAGATATGTTTGTACTGCTTTATTGTTGTTCACATCTCACTTCATCCCTATCTGCTCCATTATATCTTCTTTTCAATGGGAACCCCTTCTTTGCAGGCAAGTGAAGGTGAGGGAGGTGGTGAAGAGAGCTGCCCTAGAGTGAAGAAGGTCATGATCTGGACAGAGCTCCAAGCATCAGCACGGCATGTCTCACAGATTGCTCCCTCTGCCTGTGGTGCCACGGCAATCATCAATGTTTTGGTTAGTATGGCTGGGAAATGTTTTGGGTTTTGGCTTGTTATGACAGTGGTTTTCTCTCTCTCTCTCTCTCTCTCTCTCTTCTCTCTCTCTCTCTTCTCTCTCTCTCTCTTCTCTCTCTCCTCTCTCTCTCCTCTCTCTCTCTCTCTCTCTTCTCTCTCTCTCTCTCTCTCTCTCTCTCTCTCTCTCTCTCTCTCTCTCTCTCTCTCTCTCTTCTCTCTTTTCTCACACACACACACACTCACACGCACGCACACGCACGCGCGCGCACACACACACACACACACACACCACACACACACACACACACACACACACACACACACACAACACACACACACACACACACACACACACACATATTAAAACTAAGTGTAAATCTATATATTCCAATGTATGTAGCAGGGGCTTTGTACATTTTCCTTGTATCTTCTGAGCATTCTTAGTATTATGATGACGGAAAAGACTTGCCATGAGTTTACAAAGCTCTTTGAGTGGGATTCACTCATTTGGCATTTAGAAGGGGGCTTTTATCTTATTCTCATCAATAAAAAAGTGTGGAATGTAATGTCCAAGAGCCATGACTGGAAGAGTGCTGGCTCCAGGGAGAATGCCATTTCCATGTTCAGCATTGTATTCCTGGCCACCATGACTGGCGGGACAGGTTATATTAAAGAAAATTGAATATTACAAAAATAGGAAATATATGACAACAAAATGTTACTTTTTTTTTTTTTTTTTTTCCCCCACTGGGTTATTTATTACATAGAGAGATGATATGGAGCCTGCGTAAAGAAAATGATATACCACTATCTGGATTAAGTAGATCAAAAGACAAATATGGACATTAGAAAATGGCAAAAAAATATATATTTGGGGAAAAAAAATGCAAAATAACTTTACAAAGTCTTGACTGTTCGCGTACACCTGGCTGACCGGCCATATGATCACAACTGGATCCAACGGGTTAAGGGTTGCTGGACACAAGACAACTATGGGATGGCATACCCCAGATTGAAAACCCCTAACCATGATTAAAAGAGGTCTGTAAATCATGTAATTATCTCCTATAAACATTGTTAAAACATATTTAAATCAAACTATGTAATGATGGGCCAACTGTGTGTCAATATTTATGGATGCCAAAGTTATAGAAGACATTGGAGCATTTGCCTAGACAGGAACCAATGTCATAATAGATACGCCTGGACAAACCAAGTCTCCTTCCTTTTTGTTCTGGTGTTATGTCAGTGAAGAGAAGTATGTGGCCCTCAGGTGGAGAATATCAATGATGCGGGCTGGAAGGTAATAGAATGGTGGACCCCTCTTACTAGCCTTCTCTGCTGCTGTGGCTGTGCCACATGCTCAGTTATAAGATTGAGCCGAAAGTCAAACATCCTTATTTTACTGAAGAGATTCCAATATACAGTGTATGCATCGATAATAGCCATATGATCACTAACATCAACACCCTTCAAGCCAGTGTTGTAATTAGCTTAAACCAATGGCGTATCCTTATTCATTGAAGTGATATGAACAGTCAGCAACATGGTCATGGTGTTGTGGTCCTTCCACTGCAAGACCAGCAACCCTGACTTGGTGGTGCAGTAGTCCACATTGCCCACCCTCCTCACAATGTGGTCCTTGGGCATTAACTTTTCCAGGCTTTGCCTACCAGTTGTCCACAAACAACTGGTATCCTTTCTCAAGGAAACTGCCAGACTCCCATCAACTGCAGCACCACTTGTGTGGATGAAGATATGTCACTATGGTCCTGCTCAGTGTACACACTGAAGCAAGAGGTGTAATGAGCCACTACTCTGGTACTGGCAGAAAACTTTTAGACCTTCAACCCAAATGTTGCCTTCTTGTTTGGGTTGAATATCCTAAAAGCTCTTTACCCACAGAACTTCCTCAACAACTCAATGATGGCAATGTTCTTCTCCAGCACAAAGAGTGAGAGGAGTTTCCACATCCTGTCCTCTAGGAATGGAGCATATTCCTCCATATGGAGAAAGGAGAGCAGAGTTATCAGGTGATCAAACGTATCTTTCAGCATTACCTTGGCAATGAGACACACTACAACATGTGATTGGTTGATCAGTTGTCGCGGTAACAAGAATGTAACTATCCCCATCAAAATATGAAGCCCAAGATATGCAAGGCCCTCTTGAGGTGACAGGAGGGGGGCAGTCACATACCTGTTGGAGTGGGTGGAAAAAGTTTAAGTAATACATTCAGACTATTCAGTATAAGAGAAATTTCTTCAGTATGAGTACAAATAGAGAGAACCCAAAAGCAATAGTAATGAAATTCACCAGTTGGTTTCTGCAACAATGTGGTCAAGGAGAGTATCAGTGATGAAACAGTTGAAGATCTTCAAGGTTGAGCTAGACTTGTCCAGGTTGCCCATTGCCCCAGGACTTTGTCCTTCTGTTGCCAGACAAAGGATGTGTCCCCATGAGCATTACTTTCACATGCTTGGACACCTTTGGACAGTAGCTCATTGCCATTGAGCAAAGTGTCATCTCTCTATGTAGTAAATAACTCAGTGATAAAAGAAGAAAAAAAAATATGGAACATTTGGTAATTTGTATCATATATCTCATTTTTTCATAATTTTCAATTTTACATAATACAACCTGCAGTGCCGATGACATCCACCATAGTCAGGGAATTCCTCCATAGAAGCAAGAAGTTTTACCGCACCTTTTATATTGCTGTCAACAAGTTTAACGAGAACCCTCTTCATTAGTTTTTGTGTGTGTGTGTGTATTTAGACTGTATGCAAGAGTGGCCAGTTTTGGCTTCATACTGTTGAGGAATGGGAAGTATATCAGTAGCCATGTAGTATGTTACTTGGTTTTTAGAACCCTCTTCATTAGTTTTTGTGTGTGTGTGTGTGTGTATTTAGACTGTATGCAAGAGTGGCCAGTTTTGGCTTCATACTGTTGAGGAATGGGAAGTATATCAGTAGCCATGTAGTATGTTACTTGGTTTTTAGATTTTGTGGCAAGTGTAGAATGTGAATGATCCTCCTTTTTCAATTGTGTAAGGGAACTGTAAGCAAAACCAAAAAGGGGGGCCCATGTATATTCCATTTTATTTTGAATAGCATTATTACTATGGAATGATAAAGGTTCTGCTGCCTTTATCCATGTGCCCTTTTGAATGCAAGCTATAACACGGACTTGAGCTCCAGACCTGCAAGAAGGTGTTACTGATTGATGTCTGCATTCATGATGCTTATGGACAGTGCACTGAGTGTGTGCTAAGAGGGGCAAAGAGGCCTCAGTCATTTCAGTGCCGATATTGATAGCATTATAAAAAAAAATAATATATTATATAATATATATATATATAATATATATATATATATATATAATAATATATATATTTTATATATATTTATATATTTTTTATATTTTATATATTTTCCCAATTTAATGAAAAGTTAGGTCACAAGATTGCAAATTGATTCCTTAGTGGCTAAGCACTGGCAGAGCCATCTGTGTACAGAAACATTTAACACTACTAAAAATACTATTATTCTTCGTCGGCATATGTTTAAACTGAGGGCCGGACTGAGATCTTGCACTCATGAGCCAATCACTGTTGGCTTTGATGTGTAAAAACTTAGCGTAATTGGCTGGTGGGCATCAGGGGCGGGTCTAGAGAATTTTCTGGTAAGGGACGTGGGTAACAACAATAAATTGGGTGAGGGGCAGAATTAGCAAAAATTAAGGCTGCCTACTTAAATATTTATATCATACAGTTACACATTGTTTATGTCTACATCTTGCTTTTCTTGGCCACATTAAATCTGGTTGTACTTTTACCAAGTGGTCCCTCCAAACCTAGCTCGTTGTCTTCGTGGGAGGGCCTAGGAGATGAGGACTGAGACCCACTGTAGGGTATCACCCCTACCTTTGGCCTCAGCCCTTGCCTCAACTAATTTTGCTTGGTCCTTTCTTCTCTTCCTTCCTCTTCCATATCTCTTTATTCCTGTCATCTATCCATTCTAAGGTGTGAGAGCCGTGCTGAAAGGATGAAAGGCTGGCTTTTTGTCAGTCACAAATAGCCTACGGGAGCCATGGGCATGGCATTCCCTTGGTTAATTGCCAAGNCCAAAAAAAAAAATCACAGCCATTCTGATTTCATTTCTGAATAGAACAACTTTTCTACTAAGATATGCGGAAGACAGTTTTTAAAAGTTGGTCTTATTTTTGGGGGGGATAAATATTTCACAAAGGCTACTATCTCAACACCCTAAAAAGGGATACTGAAAATATATGTCACTTTCATAAGACACACATGAAAATATTGCAAATCTTTATTGCAGCAGCATGTAATAGATCTACTATTCAGCTGCAAAATGAGCCATAATATATTTAAATTGGGCTGAAAATACGTGTGATATGCATAAAATCATATTTATTTATTTGTATGAAAAATTTATTTGTTATTGTTTTTTGGACACTTGCCAGATATTAAAAATTATTCTAAAAAAAAAAGGTTGGTCTCATCTTTCATGAAATTCAATAAGCTTTCAGAAAATAATCAAATTTTTTGTTATCTCTAATCATTACGTCACAATTGCCGATTTTCTAAGGTAATGTGAAAAAAATTAACATTTCAGTCAACATCAAAAAGGGCTGCTACCATGTAAAAAACACCGGTCGGGCCTTGAAATTTTCAGGGGAGAACCGAGGCCCAGGAACTCCTTGAAAATGCATCTAACTCGATTTCGGCAAGATGGTCAAAAAACGCTGAAAAAAGACCAGACGGTCCCCTTAAGGCTGCCTACTTAAATATTTATATCATACAGTTACACATTGTTTATGTCTACATCTTGCTTTTCCTGGCCACATTAAATCTGGTTGTACTTTTACCAAGTGGTCCCTCCCAAAACCTAGCTCGTTGTCTTCGTGGGAGGGCCTAGGAGATGAGGACTGAGACCCACTGTAGGGTATCACCCCTACCTTTGGCCTCAGCCCTTGCCTCAACTAATTTTGCTTGGTCCTTTCTTCTCTTCCTTCCTCTTCCATATCTTCTTTATTCCTCTCCTCTATCCCATTCCTAAGGTGTGAGAGCCGTGCTGAAAGGATGAAAGGCTGGCTTTTTGTCAGTCACAAACAGCCTATGGGAGCCATGGGCATGGTATTCCCTTGGTTAATTGCCAAGTCCTTATCCCGTATGGGGACCCTGAGGGGTAGACCATTTCTTTTCCCCAGTTTATTCAGGTTTACCATGGCCAGTAATGAAGATTATTTATCCTTAATAGGGGCATTAAGGCTTGCCCCTTCATCAAATAGCCTATCTGAAATTGATTTTGATGGTTTTCTGAACTCTGCCCCTCCTTTGACCACGGCCCCGACCACTGATACAAATATCCCCTCTTTGACGCTTACAAACAACTCTAACCATTCCTAACCAACTCTTACTCATCTCCAACATTCTCCTCTTCATCTCCTACTGCACAGTCCTCTTCAATGTCAACGCCCTCTTCCTTTATTACTACTCTTCATCCTCATTGTCCTCCCTCCGCAGAACTACCACACTATGCCCTCTACCTCTGCAAACCTTCTGAGTACTCTCTTTGGCCCTGCCATTTGGGATCGATTCTTTGTGATTCCCCCCACAGCCCCCTATTCTGAGAATCTATTTCTCTTTCAGCAGTGCTTCCAGAAACAAGTAGGCAAGATTACTCTTCCCAGTCACTCTGATCGTTCACACCTTGTCACGGTTACATCTGAAGCCCAAGCTCTTGCACAATCTGCCCTAACTGACCTTACTTAATACTTTTACTGGAACTGTTTCTATTCCCCCAAATGCTTGTTCTGTGTGTAACAAGGACTGATCAGACTGTGAAAGTGAGCCATTTTCCTTTTTTGGTGAATGTGATGCAGTGGCAGTACAGTGTTACACTCTTCCTCCCAGAGGCCAGTGTAAATACCCTCGTCAATATTGCCAAGATTAGCTTCCATAGACAAGACCTCCCCCATGAGGTTTATATTGATGGATTGTCTTATCATGTCCGACAATACCAACACCTTCCTCATCAATGTCAGAAAATGCTGGAGTTTTGGCCACCCAGCCAAACATTGTCGCTCCACAGCCCACTGCCCTCTATGTGCCCAACCTGGTTATTCAAATTGCCCTGCATAGTCACGTACATGTGCCAATTGTGGAGACTCCCATAATATGTTTTATAGGAGCTTTAAATGTGAGGTAGCATTCCTCATATTTAAATTAGGCCTCATTCTACATGAGGCCAGACAGGAAGCACAACGATGGTTTTTCTCTCTCAACTTATTCCAAAACAGTCCTATACTCTGCTCCCCCACCATCTACACAAGATGTTTCTGCATCTCCCCAGGTTTCTCTCCCCTATACCCAAAACCTACATCCTATGTCTACTCACCCTATCCACCAGTCAAATCCGTTTTCCATTCTAAATCCAGATATTCCAATCTCTACATTTCTGGATATCTACCCTTCCTTTTCACTGAAGTGTTAGTTGTTGTATCAGGCAACCTAAACATTCCACTCCACGCTCTCCTACTACACTCTCTCCTACTCCTTCCTCTTCATCTGTTCCTCAGATATCTATCCTCTTCTCCTCCTAATAAGAGAACCTTTGTTTCTCAGTCCTCTTTACCCAGTTCCTCTCCAGAAACCCTTGAAGACATCCAAAACTGATGACCCAAGGGAACACTCTGCTCCCTCGTCCACCCCCAATCCCTCTGTTCCTACTCCTACTACATTTAAAGTATTTGCAGATATCCATCCTCCTCCTCCCTAAGTTCCCTCCACTCCCCTTCCTCCTACACCCTCCCAACATACCCCACCCTCTCTACCGCTTCCACTTGAATACTCACACGAATCCCCTCTTATCGCAGCAGACATTCTTCCTGATATTTCACCACCTTCTCCAGTCTCCCTTTCTCAGCCCCTGGATTCTTCTCCTCCTACTTCTCCAACAGCCACCTCTGTTTTCCTTGATCAGTGTCCCTACTCCTTCCCCAGTCACAGATACACAGCAATTCACTCAGTTGCTCTACTGCCTTATATTCCCCTAACCCCTTCCCAAAATACCTTATCCTCTCAACCACCACAAACCAAAACTCTTCAAAACCCAATTCTTTCACATGCTCATCCTCTCAACCACCCAAACCAAAACTCACCCCAAAACCCCATCCTTCACTTAGTCGCTTTACCTCCTTAACCTACCTCCTTTCCCTTTTCATTACCATACTTTCCTATAATGCCCTCTAATCTTTGTCTTCTAACACCTTCCCCTCCTCATGGATGCTTCTACTTTTCAACAGGTGCATCTATTCTTCCTTGAACATTTTTCCTATACCTTCCCTCAATCACCCTACCTCCTTAACCCTCCCCTTTCTACTAGTTTCTGCATTTTATTTCATCGTAATCTTTAACTCTCCTTTGCCCTTTCCGACGCAATACTTTACCATAGTGTTATACGGGCATGAAATGCTGGTCCAGCTTTCAGTTTAAGGTGTTCCAAGTCTCTGAATATGAGTGATAAGGTTCACTAATTGCCTACTTGGTGGCTTGAGCACTTGTGGAGCTATGTATGTGCTAACAAATTTCCCTTAAGAAAAAAACAATAGAGGGTGTGATTAATGGACACCATTGTGTTGAGGCTTGTCCACGTGACCAGGCATGATCAGCAGGCTCATCATATGTGGGCAGACTGATAATCATGTCTGCTCATATTAACCTCTATGAAAAGATTGGGAGGATGGGTAGAGTGGGTATCAGTATACCCAATTGAAGGTATAATAAGTCATACTGAAGTGTGTTAGGTAACCTACTAAACCTCAAAAAAGTAGTTGTTTCAGATCCCTAGAGACAGTTTACCATGACCAGATAGAAAAAAATAGTGTCTGTTACATTTAGCAGTAAATGATCCGAATAATAAGTGGAAATGCTCACAAGCAGTGCAGTATGGTATGTAATCAAGCCCAAATTAGCCAGCAGATCACTGATATGAGTCATTTTACAGGTGTGATTTTGTCTCCACTAACAATAGTGATTTTATGGGACCACTATATATAAACAGAGTTGTGTTTGGTGTTATGAAGATAACATTTTTCATCACAATCCCATCCATATAGTGCTTCTCAGAATTATCATGAAGAATATAATTAAGGATAATAATGAAAACAAAATACAGTACATTTTATTGTGATTTGCTATAATTATTGATAATGTGGGTTACAGTAACTGTACTAGCCCCCAATCATGGGGTAATATGTATATTTAGGACATGGCATGAGTGGACTGAATTCAGGGTGGCATGTGCACACATCCCATGGTGCACCAATCCTTACACGGGGCGGCATGTATGGTCATGCCATGAGTATTGTGTTGTACCTATGGCTAAATATATTTTTTGTGTGTGGACTGGTATGTGCGTGTGTGTGTGTGTGTGTGTGTATGTGTGTGTGTGTGTGTGTGTGTGGTGTGTGTGTGTTGTGTGTGTGAGTGAGTGTGTTAGTGAGTGAGTGTGTGTGTGTGTGAGAGTGGGTAATGGATACTGTGATGTAAGTGTTGGGGAGGCGTGGAGGTTGGTGGTGAATGAAAGGGTTCTTGGCTTGTTGGTTTATTGGGGAAGGTAAGGACTGACCTCCGAAAGTGACCCCGTGCCCCGGGTGCAGAGGGCGGAAGGCGTGCTGCCTTCTGTCCTGTGACTGCTGCTGTTCTTCTGCCTGATGAGACATCCTTATATTCTGCGACTGCTGTCATGCTGGCAGGTGCCTGCTTTTGATTTTTCTGGTGTCAGTACTTCCGGCTGTGACAGAGGGTGAAAGGGGAGAATGTAATGGGCAAGTAAAGTCTTAGGCATGGTAGGTGTGATCAGCTGTTTCCTCTGGACCGGGACAGGAAGGCACAGCTTCCGTTTCGACCTTAGGCGGAAGCGTGTTGTTGACATCGTGTGGCCACACAAATTGGCTCATCCTTGAGTCATCTGCAACGTCTTTTGCACTGATGGTGCATCTGTTGGTAATATGCTTCTACAGATGGTTGCTGATGCTCCATGATCCCTTAGGTCGTCGCATGTCAGGGTAGCAGCGTGGCAGAGGTCCACAGTGAGGTGCAACATTTGGTAGCAAGGAGGGTCACATTGTCTTCAGGGGCTGAAATATAAGTGTACCAGGCTAGTAAAAGGACTAAGGAAGAGGAGGATAATTTACATGTCAGTACCTTACTAAGATGCCAGAAAATGAGTAATAAGAACATTTGTTATGAGAAGGCATCATGTCATGAGAAGGTGTCAATTACACAGGATCTGTTAGGATTAGTGAGTTCAAAAGAGTACCATTACATTGTAGAGAGAAAAGTTAGTGAGTAAGAATTCCACATCTTCGGCTAAATAGGTAAATCAATATGCTTCAGACACATGTAGCTTGGCCTAAACTTAAAAGTAAACGCGAGTGTCTTGGCGCTGTAAAAAAAACGCAAGTGCTGCGGCGGTGCACAAGTCATCGGCAGCTTGGCTTAAACAAGAAGTAAACATGAGCGTCTCGGTGTTGGAAATAGCATAAGTGTGAGTAAACAAACGTACGGCGGGCGTGATTCCTTCGTAGGAGATTCAACGAGCGTCTGGGCGCGATTTCTTCGTAGTAACATGTCAGCCTAAAACTAAGTTGCGGTGATGATAACTATGTAAGCCTATATAAAGCATGGTGTCTGCAGTGCATTACCCCTATTGCAATAGATTCAACTTTATCAAGTAATTATGTGTTAACCCACTTCCGGGTGTCTCACATATGAGACACCCAGACAAAAGATATTTCTGGGCGTCCCGCCAATGTGACGCTGTATCGGGGCTCAGACTCCGACTCAGCGGCGGGCTGCAGCTGAGTCCAGGCCAGCCCCACGTGCTGATTTTGTAGCCGCCTGGAAACTTTTATTTTCGGCTTCAAAATATACCGGCGTTAGTGGGTTAAATACTCACCAATACCATAAAACTAAAGAAGCATAAATTCTAGCATTACCAAGGGCAAGATATCTAATATCGAAGTAGACGTCATTAAATGAGTTAGAATCAATTATAAAACATATGGTACTTAGTACAATTCATAATCCTAGAGTGAATTCCGTGTAGAGCGGTGAATAGGTGAGTAAAGCAAGTCATCAACATGTATGTGTGAATAAAGGAACTATGTGCACAGCAAGTAAAAAGAAAGTGATTTTCATAAGAACAAAGAACACAACTATATGTATGAATTCACAGAATGAAAGTGAAAACGCATAGCATTTAAAGTGAAGGAACGATAATTGTAAATTCGCAAAAATAAACATAAATATATGCAGGAAGAGCAAAACATTACAATGATTGGATAAATTGAAGTGTGGTTATTTGCTCTATGGAAAAAAAAATACACACTAAACTTGCAATCTGAAGACAACAATAATACAATAGTCTGAAAAACACAAATAACACAACAATATACATCAAGTAAAGAATGGTTAGGCTGGGAATGAGGTGGGGGAGTGAGGTGAGTGTTGTCACCGTGATCTGTGTGTGACTGCGTTGTGAGTTAAAACAATTATTAACATGTCTGTACAGAAACATTTAACAAAACAACACTAAAGTGAATTCAAGATTTTCTCATCGGCATTGGGTTAATAAAAAGTCCCCCTTAACGCTATCTCTGATGACCTGTCATAAAATTCTGAACAAATTTCTCTGCAAATTTTAAGTCACTTCAAGTGACTTGACTGTACATGAACAACCCATCAAGCAATTGGCTAATTTGCCATTCATAAAATCTGTAAGGAAGCCTCGCAAAAACAATGAATCTTTCGATTTACATTTGCAGGTAATATAACATGTGATTCATATTTCACCTTCCCAAAATAATTTGTTTTACCTTTACCAAAACACGTATATTTTTACATGCACATTTTTTTTTCATTTAAGAATAATTTGAGATTAAATGTTATCATCAATGTTTGGCTATACTGATTGTGCTAATGGTTCCATTTATACCATTTCCAATTGTTCCTTTTTAAGGAAAACACCACATATTTCATGCATTAATGTTGGTATTGGGCAAAACTTTGTAATGTTTCCAAACTTTTCAATATGCATTTCTGATACTAGTTGCCACTGAGTATAATTGCAAAATACTATTTGCCAATCACGGACTGCTATACAAATAAGAGCATTCCATTTACAAAACACTGGATACTAAGCATGTAACCAGAAAAAAATTCAGTCCACACCATAGGGGTGTACCAGTTAGAAATGTCCACAACTATACATCTTGAAAATTTCAGCTGGGAGCTGGGCTTGTCATGAGTGCATCTTGGAGGAAGAGTTAAGAGTAAGTTGGTATATAGAAATAGCCCCTATTGCATTATTTCCATTGAAGGTAAAATATACCATCTCTGGGCCATTGCTTGAGGAGTGATAGCTCCAGTTAGGACATTATTTCCATGCTCAGGATCATATTCCTGTGACCAGTGGCACAGGGTGTGTCAGAAAATTGAATATGAAATTATTGAAAAATTGTATAAATAACACAATGTTGCTCATTGTTATTGTTATCCCACATAGTTGCAGACAAATTGAATTGCAGAAAAAGTGATCATAACATTGCAAATAAGAGGCAGGGAGTGTTGATATTGCACGTGAGTGTTCATGTGGGCTGGGCCTATAAGCCACACACCTATGAGAGTGGTCACTTTAAACATATTGCCCAGATTTTGTTCCACATGCAGGCCCCATGGCACCAGATCCAGCAGACTAATTTTCATTTCATTAGTTGCCATATACATAGTCTCATCCCAGACAGTTGTCAGTCAAATTTTAGGCAAGCTGTTAAAATATATACTTTTTTTTTTTTTTTTTTTTTCAATTTTGATACTCCATTGTGTTGTGTGTATTTGACATCTGGGAGTGAAATGTGTACTTTCTTGCATGTGAAATTGAGTAAAATTCTAAATGGTCTAAACTCTAGGGCATATGTAAACATGGTGGCACATATCATGTACGGCATATGTAAACATGGTTGCATATATCATGTATGCGCATCCTGCTAGTCCTAGATTGTGGTTTTGATACAGATGTTTATAAGATGATATGAACCCTTAGTGTATTTTGTAGCCAGGATTCCCACAAAAGCATCCAGTTAGTCTACAAACTCTAAAAGCTATAACTTGTGAAAGGACTAATTTTGATGGTATGACATTGCATCCCTAAAAGTGAATTAAAAACCAAGATTTGTTTGATTTTCTTAAATTAGACCCTTGTTGTATCTGTAGGTCTAAGGGGATAAGTTCTTAAATAATCTTTATCTCTTTTCTTTTTCCGGGAATTGATTATTTGTAATTTTCATTTTTACAGCTTGCCTTAGACTACCCCTGTACAGTGGAGGAAGTGCAGGCGAGTATCAAAACCAGGTTACGAGCAGAGACTGCGCCGGTCGTAGACTACCTGCTCTCCCGCTCTGTAGCTGGTACTACTCACAGGGATCTTATTGATGGAGTGACCAAGCTGTCAAAGGGCACTGTGAAGGCCAAGTTCTTCCATATGTTTCCTAAAAGGGCTGTGCAGCTGTCTAGGTGGTTAGCCCAGTGGATAAGCAGGGGTGAGTTAAGTTGTTCTAAGTTGAGATTATGCTGTTTGTTGGTTTGATATGGTTGGGAAAGTGAATATTTTGTATTATTGTTTTATTTAGACCATAAACTGAATATATGTATGTTAATGAATTCCTTTACAAATTACTGATAAAGCATTGAAAAAGGGAAGCATCCTAATAAGACAATGATGATCTTAAATAATAGAGTATACACAGGGTTATATTTTCAGTATTAGTTGTAAGAACTCTCTGCAGAAGTAACAGGTGATGATGTAAATTGATATGATTTTAAGTAAGGAGAAAGCATATTTATCACCTTTCTCACTTTCTTCATCATCTTTTCACTTACTAACATAATGTTAAGTAGTTTAGAATTACACCAATGTGTTTTTCCATATTTTTATTTTTTTACTTATTTTTAAAGTAAATAGATTTTCATAAATTAAATATTACAGAAGTAAAAAGCTTTTGACTTTCCAGGTGGAGTGCCTTTGGCCACGTTAAATTTGCAAGTGGGTGTTGCTCCAGGCCAGACAGTACCCGATGCCTGGCACCATCAGATGATATTTGGTGTTGGTCCTCAGGGTATCTACCTCACCAACCCATTAGAATGTGTCTCTGATTCCCTACTTGGAGACCAGCTCTGCACAGACTCTGTGTTGTTGGTTCGCAGGGCTGACGTTGTAAATAGATGGGGCCAAGGTGATAAGCTCATCAGATTGACCCAACAGCCTGACCCAAGATGGAGAGAGATGAATGTTCTAGGTAAAGTTTGTATAAAGAGTTTTCACTAATATAACATTTGTACTTTGCATCCTGTTATTGTAATTGTTTTATATGTTTATGTCCTTCAATATACTGTTTTACAATCTAAGTGTCAGGTTTTATCCAAAGACCTGTTATTATTTTTGTTGTTGTTTTCGCTACTATCATTAATGTTGCCATCATCATTATCGTCATCATCTTCATGTTCATCATCATCATTAATTATTGTTATTATTACCTTTGACGAGGAGGTAATGTTTTTGGTTGCATTGGTTAGTTAGTTAGCAGGATAGCTGAAAAGTTTTGAGCAGATTTTTATTAGATTTTTAGAGGTGTCTCTTAGTCCAACTTAGATACGGTGTCTCTTAGTCCAACTTAGATACCATTAAATTTTGGTTGTGATCCGGATCCTCTGCAATATAACTCAAAGTTAAGATCAGATCCTGGATCTGGATCATGATCCATAACCAGGAGTTTTTTGAAGTATTCATTAGCATCACCAGTGTACTTGAGAAAGAGGTGATTTCTATGAAATTCTTCAAGTATGAATATTTTTGTTGTATTAGAGAGCCTATTGCCTTGGCAAAGATATACACTGTGAGTGCTTTTAGTTATTATTAGTAGTAATATTGTTATAATCATAATCATTAATTCTTGGTATTGTTGTTTTGTTAATGTGTTGTTATCATTATTGTTGGCATTATTATTGTTATTATTATTATTGTCATTATTATTGTTGTTATTATTATTATTGTTATTATTATTATTGTTATTATAATTATTATTATTATTATTATTATTATTATTATTATTATTATTATTATAATCATTATTTTATTACTATTATTATCATTTTATTATTATTATTATTTTTATAATTATTATTATAATTGTTGTTGTTATTATTATTATTATTATTATTATTATTATTATTGTTATTATTATAATGATTATTATTATTGTTATTATTTTTTTATTATTATTATTATTATTAAAATGATTATTATTGTTATTATTATTATAATGATTATTATTGTTATTATTATTATTATTATTATTATTATTATTATTATTATTATTATTATTATTACTATTATTATTATCATTATTATTATTACTATTATTATTATCCCCTTGGATTTGGCTGACATGACTATCACATCATGAAAATATTTTGCTTAAGGGCCAGGTGACTTGAATGTGCTGCCATATGAAAATTTGGCTGATGACCTTCATGAGACTTTGGGCTGAAGGCCAGAGTGACAGGAATGACTCACCAGTCTTGGAGGGTGAATAGACTCAGTGAGCATTTAGTAAATCCGTGTGAAATGTACCATCTGTGAGCCATGGCTGGAGAGCACGAGCTCCAGTGATCCCATTCAGGATCCTATTCCTGCCCACCCAGGCTGGTGGTGTAGGATGTATTGAAGAAAATTAAATTTTACAAAAAAATAATAATAACAAAATAAGATAAATAAATAAAATAAATAAATAGATAATGACACAAATAACATGTTAGGAGGAGGAGATAGTATTTTTCGAGGAGGATCATATGTACGTGAACGCACGCACATAAAGTTAAAAAGATTAATCATCATCATTTAGTAGGCCTACATTGACTTTCATATCTAAATAATAAAATATATTAGTTATCCTCTCATACCATTTTCTTTGATAATTGTCAATATTAACAGATTGCAAAGGAGAACAAGTGTAGAGTTTATGATTAGCCATTTGCACCCATTATCTTTACTAAGAAGTGCATAAAATCATGCAGACGCCTAGGTGTTGTGGGATATTTGCCAATTTATGGTGCCTAAGACTTACGGTAACGTCTAAACATATTCATTTTTATCGGAACGCACGAAACGGATGCGATAGCTTTTTGAACGCCAGACGAAGACTACGCATACAACCGAGCTCAAAATTCCATATAGTTTTTATTTCAGAGCAGGTATTACTGAGTACTATCATCTTCAACATGAAATAATCTGTATCTCGCTTATACATCCGAAGTTTAAAAATCCGACATTTAGGTAACATTCGTATTGAATTGGTCTTTACAACGGTAACTACCAATTTCAAATCAATTCAAATTGCCCCCTGCTGTGATGTACCGACCGTTGAGCGAAATGTAACGGAAATATTTCAATCCTTCCTTATAAGGCTATTTTTAAACATTAGTGCTTCGTATGTGATATACGTATATATTACCACGTAAACTAAAACATATTACCAGGGAGTCTCGATCAAAGCATATTTCGTGTGTAAAAGGACACAAAACATACATTTTTTTTTTAGATATATTTCACAAAATATTTCGTCATAAATCACGGTGATATAATTTTTTCCTGATATTGGTATAAAAGTGTTCCTTGAACATTCACGAACTCATATCTATGCGCAATGTCATAATTAAATGCCTTATGCACGATTGCCGCAAGCAAAAGTCCACATAGGTGTACCTGGGCGCTCATAGCGACGTACCTCTCCGGGTGCTGAGGGACTCTCGCGCCGGCTGCAAGACAACGAGCCATAGCAGGCGGTTAATACTCGTTTGGTAGTTTCCTCATCCATGTACCTATACTATATGCTAGCTAACTCAATTTGACCCCCTTCCCCCCCCTCCACCTGGGACAGTCCCCTTAACCCATTGGCGCCGGGTGTCACGTACGTACATGCCATGGCTGTTGTGGACCAAACGCTGGGAGCATCATGCCATGCCCATTCCCGTGCTACTGGCTCGTCGGACAGAGGTTGTTTTTCTCCACTAGTAGCGGCTTCATTTATATGGTAAAGATTTTAGGCAATGGCACCTAAAGTGAAGGTAAACCTTCAAAATTTTAATATTTTTATAAATTTTAGAAAAATAAAAGCTTTTAGGTCCTATATGTCGCTCGCAAACTACCGATCGAGCCGGGCGCAAACAGGGGAAACTGCCAGTGCGCGCCAACAAGCCGGTGCATACGTCAACTTGACAAAAAATTTACCCGTCGCTGATGGGTTAAGAAGTACCAGAGACATAATAAAGAGTCTGTGTAAGGAAAACACTTTGGTTACAGCATATGAAATGACAAATTTAGACATTGGAAAATAGCAAAAAGATATTTAAAAAAAAAAAGAGAGAGAGAAGAGAGAGAGGAGAGAGAGAGAGAGAGAGAGAGAGAGAGAGAGAGAGAGAGAGGAGAGAGAGAAGAGAGAGAGAGAGAGAGAAAATAACATCGCAAAGGGGAGGCAAGGAGTCGACACCACCCATGAGTGTTTGTGTGGATTGACCCTTGTAGTGGCCACTCAAGTAAGCCTAATGTCCAGATTTTGGACCATATATATAACAGCAAAGCACCCAGGTCCAACATGTTCACCTTATAACATACTGCATAGTCATGCAATCTCACTGACCATGTGGCTGTGTTCACACCATGAGGGGATAGCCCTTGTGCACACTCATGCTCGCTCTTATGAACACTTGTGAGCAGTGACAAGACTCTGTGCCTCTCCTTTGTAGAGTTATTTTGCGTAAACTTTTTTAGCTGTTTTGCCATTTTCCAATTAACATATTTTCCTTTTGATTGGCTATATTCAGAAGTTAATAAATTGTTTTCCTTGTACAGACTCCATATCATCTCTCTATATAGTAACTCAATGTAACATTTGGTTATTTGTGTCATATATCAGATTATTTTATAATTTTCAATTTTCCATAACATCCTACTTATCGGTCACAGCAGCCAGGAATACGTTGCTGAGCATGGAAGTGGCATTCTCCCTGGAGGTGGCGCTCTTTCAGTCACAGCTTACGTACATTATGTTCCAAATCTGTTTAACAATGAGAATAATGCAGAAGCCGGATCATAGGAGTTAATATTATCATTATTATTATCATTATCATTATCAGTATCAGTATCAGTATCAACTAAAACAGGGAACTTTTGAGATATGAATGTAAAACTAAGATTCAGATGATAAAAACTAGGAGGATTAAGCAATTCATACAGAGAGAAATGGCTCCTATGAATACATTTTGTCCATCTGCAATCTCTTCTGTTGAGACAGAGGTGGTGATCATTCTCAAAGGTTTTTGTTCCAGCTACAGTAACTATTTTTGCCCAGCATTTAAAGACTTCACTAATATGTAAGATCTCTTTGAGAGTTCCCTAGGATGATTAAGAGATTTTGAAAAGACACTGGTCATTAGAATCTAACTTACATTGGATGTATGCTTGTCATTAATCATGTTCATTCTGTTTGCAGGTCAAGTAGTAGGTGTGTTAAAAGAACAAGCTGCACCTCCTGTGGTTCAAGGTCGTCGGCACTTGACTTCTCATGTTGCCATTCCAGCAGCATACCAGTCTGGGGTCACCATATTTATGCGTTCTGACAACCCTCATATTCACACCCTTACACAAGCAGAAGAGTTGCCATTACTGGAGTAGCAATGTTTTCTGTATCATGATTATAGCAAAGTTTTGCAGATCCAACAGTCAAGTCTTTGTTTACAGAAAGAATACTTCGGTATATTTGCTGGTGAGGGTGCATCCCCCTCTTTCCTTTCCTTGTTAATAGTTCTCACACTTCCTTATATGGTACAGAAGAGTGAGCTCTCCTTTGGGCAGTGAGGAGCTTTTGTGATAGCAAATTATTTCTTGTAGATATATCCCCCCCTTCACTTTTTATTGGATATAGAAAACACATTTAGAAAAAGACATTCATTGCTTGATACTCTCTGAATAATCAAATTGTGGAAGTGTATACCAGAAATTGATGTAATTATTTTTATGATTGGTACTATTGACGTTGTTGCTTGTCTTTCTTCAACTATCATTTGTTTATATGTATATATTCTCTTTATTTTTCCTTTTTTTTGCCATTGACATTTTCATACTGTTAGGGAAACTGTTGTCATTTTCAATACTGATGTTACATCAAATTGAGATTCATAACATTTGAAGAAACAAATCTGGCTGTTACTGAGAGCTCGAGTCCAGGGGGTTTATGTGATTTGTAAGGAACTTCTTCTACTCTGCTTTTCACTCATGTATCCAGTCTTGGTTAAAGGAAAAAAAAAACAGTATAATAGACTTTGTCCTGGCATGTCAGAGGCTTCTGCAGTGTTTCTGTTTTATTTATTCTTTGCTTATTTCTTGTTTTCTTTTCTTTTGCAAGGTTGTAGATGCTTAATATCTTTTCTAATGATTGTGATGGCTTGGGTTGATGCAGATGTCAGACCTGAATTTCATAGTTAAATGCTGGAAAAGGACATATTAGTCGAGGAATAACTTGAGTTAGAAATCAAACCAGAGCACTTTGCTAATTGCTCTTCAACGATGGCAAGCGACATATTCAGTAGACACACTGTTGTAACTTCAAAGGGAGGAAGGTTTATTATATATATATATATTACTTTTGTATATTTTGGTCTAATTTTGAATAATTTTCTTATTACTACCATATTCATGTCAATCTTGTTTACTCTTCATTTATCTCTGTCCAGTTATGGAAACAACTAATATGAACGTGACAGCTAATATTTCTGCTTCATATTTATCATTAATATTGTTGATTTAACTGGACAACTAAATAAACTCAGCCTTACAGGGGTGTGAGGCCTTGCGAAGGGTTCTTGGTGTAAATTTTCTGTATCATAATATACCAAGTAAAAAAAAAAAAAAAGAAAAAAAATGGATTGAATTATTTATTTTATTACTGTAGATAAATGCTGCTCATGATGCATTTTTATTTTTATTTTTTCTTATCTAAAAGTAGATCCAAATTTTCCAAGGTTACATCTCCCAAACCAAGTATCATTATTCTGTACTCTTGAGAGAGTATTTTGTATCTATTATAATTTTATATTGTAAATATAGTGATGCCAAAATCAAATTTTATGTACAATTATAAGGTATGATTGAGCTTTATTTTTGTTGCCATATCTTTACTCTTTTATGTTTTATGAATGCTGCTTCCATACGTTTGTCTTGTTGATATTTATTATTAAAATATTATATTTGAAATGTCTTGCATAGAGAAAAAAGATAATTCGTTGACCCTGTTTCACATATGGTCCCCCAATCCCCACCCTCCCAATGATAGCCATTGATAGGTTTTGTCTAATCATGGCTTTTTGAAATATATTGCCTGTTAAGTGTGTGAGTTGTTTCCCATATGACAATGTTAATTACAGGCGACAATAACAGCATTCACGCTCATGTGTTTTCACTCTCAATCTTACTAGCTCCACGGAGGCTACAAAACACAGGACTTAACCCAGTTCATGTTTATGGGATAAAACATTCTTAATGGAGATCAAAACCACTTTGAAAATATTTATGTGTAACATTGTATACATGATACATTACGAACTTAATCCTCTTAAGAGCATTTGCTGCTGTTTCAGTGGGATGTAGCAAAAATCCATCCCTGTACCTTTTTAATGCATATAATGAAGAGCTCAAGCCTATTATTCCCAGTTCAAGTTAATAAGGGACTTCATGATCTTGACTAGTACACACTCTACAGTATGGAAGTTATAGCTTTATTTCTGTTACCTTTCTGGGGAACCATTTTGGGTTAGATGGATGTTCTTTGTTAGAGATGCTATCATGCTGCTGTTATGGAGAAGCAGAAGATATATTATCTGATTGAAATTATCAGTCATTATGTGTCATGGAATCTAGATCATCTTAGGCATTACATAATCACCTTGGCCTCATGCTATAAAAATGAATAAATAAATATACAAACAGGAGAATATGTTTTATTTATGCAGCCACACATACTCATACTCACTTTCTCATTGTTTCTCACTCACTCACTCTTACTCTCTAGCTAAATCTCACTCTTTTCATTTCCACTCTCTCTCTCTCTCTTTCTCTCCTCTCCCCTCTCCACCTCTCTCCCCCCCCTCTCTCTCTCTCTCCTCTCTCTCTCTCCTCTCCTCTCTCATCTCTCTCTCTCTCTCTCTCTTCTCTCCTCCTCTCTCTCTCTCTCTCTCTCTCGTCTCTCTCTCTCTCATTCTCTCCCCCGTCCTCTCTCTCTCTCTCTCTCTCTCTGCTCTCTCTCTCTCTCTCTCTCTCTCTCTCTCTCTCTCTCTCTCTCTCTCTCATTCTCTCCCTCTCTCTTCTCTCCTCCTCATTCTCCTCTTCT
>NW_020869967.1:813438-818438 GCF_003789085.1 Penaeus vannamei
GAAGAGTAGGGGGAGGTGAGAGGCTAAGAATGGTCACGGTCAAGAGAAGGGGGAGGTGAGAGGGAAGAGGTAGGGAAGAGAGGGGGAGGTGAGCGGAGAGAGGTACGCGTGAAGAGTAGGGGGAGGTGGAGAAGGAAAGAGGTAGGGGGAAAGAGAGGGGAGGTGAGAGGGAGAGGTAGGGAAGAGGGGGGAGGTGCAGAGGGAAGAGGGTAGGGAAGAGAGGGGGAGGTGAGAGGGAAGAGGTGGGTAAAAGGGAGGGGGGTAGGTGAGAGGGAAGAGGTAGGGGAAGAGAGGGAGGTGAGAGGGAGAGGTTAGGGAAGAGATGGGGAGGTGAGAGGGAAGAGGTACGGGAAGAGAGGGGGAAGGTAAGAGGGTGTTAAGAGTGTGGGAAAGGGAGGGGGAGGTGAGAATGGAGAGAGTAGGGAGAGTGGGTGAGGTGAGAGGGAAAGGGTAGGGAAGAGAGGGCGCGAGGTGTGGGGAGAATGAGGTAGGGAAGAGAGGGGGAGGTGAGAGGGAAGAGGTAGGGAAGAGAGGGGGAGGTGAGAGGGAAGAGGTAGGGAAGTTAGAATGGGGAGGTGAGAGGGAAGAGCGAGTAGGGAAGAGAGGCGAGATGAGAAGGGAAGAGAGGGGGAGGTATGGAGAGGGAAGAGGTAGGGTACGAAGAGTGGAGGTGAGAGGAAAGAGGTAGGGAAGAGAGGGGGAGGTGAGAAGGGAATGAGGTAGGGAATAGAGATTGGGAGGTGAGAGGGAAGAGGTAGGTGAAGAAGACGCGGGAGGTGAGAGGGGAGTTACGGTAGGGATAACGAGGATTGCTCGTCGCGAAGGTTCGATAGTGGGAAGAGGTAGGGAAGAAAGTCTAATGCTATCGTATCATATCTATCTACGCGTGAGCTCTCTCTGCTCTCTGCATGATCATCGCGCATACTTTCTCATAGTCTGGGGGATGCGTTACGCGGGGCGAAGAGCGCTAGGGAAGAAAGAGTCGGAGGTGAGTCTCGCGCGCTCCGCAGGGTTAGAGGTAGCAGCTAGGGGATGTGCTGAGAGTGCGAATGAGGTAGGGATGCAGGATTGGGGAGTGCTTGCGAGTGCGCTCTCTGAAGGATATGTAGGAATGATATAGTAGGAGGGATAGATGAGAGGGTAAGAGAGGGGAGGTTGTGAGGGATATAGAAGGTAGGGTAAAGAGAGGGGGAGGTGTAGAGGGATGAAGAGTGGTATAGAGGAGAGGGGCGCAGGTATTATAAGAAGGGAGTAGTAGGTCATAGCATTCAAATATAGCAGATACACAACTGGTAGACACACAGGCAAGCACTTAATCCATGCAGCGGGAGACGAGGGGCATACGGAGGGCGAGGGCCCGTCGGAGGTGAGCAGTGAGGTGTATAATCACCCGAATCTCCGGCTAGGACTCTGCTTGCGGGGACGCACTAGGGGATTTCTGCGGGCTCCTGCCAGGGACGTCTGAACCGCAAAGAGACTCGCGCTAAGACAGACACACCAATGCGTGGTCATGTAGCAATGCATGCATACATACATACATTATGTAACGTTAAAATTTACACCCTCTGCACACAAACACCACGGCGCTCATACACAGAACAAACGCATACACACATTCGTCCATACACATGCACGAATCATTACTAAAGTACGAACATACTATATGCATACAAATCACACAGACAGCAGCAGTATATACGACATGATGGGACATATAGAGCAAATACATGTAAATCTTCTTCTCTCTCTCTCTCTTCCTCTCTCTTGCTCTGCCTCTCGTCTCCTCTCTCTCTCTCTGCTCTCTCTCTCTCTGCTCTCTCTCTCTTCTACTCTGCTCTCCTCTCTGCTCTCATGTTATACAGAGAAAATAGAAAAATAAAAAAGAGAAATACTGATTATGAATATAAAAAGCAATATTGTGCACTACCTGAACTCATATCTAAGGGTAACTCAAAACCCCTCCCTTTTCCTATTAATCATAAATCATTGATCATTAACACAAACAAATAAAAGTATACGTGAGACCCGTCTATCTATCTACACTTACCGTACATGCCACGACCACTGTGTGCTTGTTTCATTTAGGAGCTGTTTTGACCCACAGATGGCTCCACAAGTACAAAATCACCAATGAGCCAATACATGCGAACTAGCTTGCATCCACACACACACACACAGCAACAATACACACACACTCACACTCAAACGCAAAAAACGTACACAAACACACGTAGGAAAAGTAAGAGATAATCAGAACAATTTCTCTCCTAATGATTATTGTGTGTACCACCCCTCCCTGGACCTTTCCTTCCTCCCTCACCTGCCCTTCCCCTCCCTGCACCTCGCCTTCCCGCTCCCTCACTTCCCTTCCACTTCACTCCCTTCCGCTCCCTCACCTCCTTCCTCCCTCGCCTCCCTCCTTCGCCCTCCCTCACCTCCCTTCCCCTCCCTCACCTCCCTTCCCCTCCCTCAACATCCTTCCCCTTCGCCTATCACCTGCGCGCTTTTCCGCCTCGCCTCACCTCCCTTCCGCCTCCCTCACGCTCCCTTCCTTCCTCTACCTCCGCTTCCCCTCCCCACGGTACCGCATGTCGCTCACCCTCCCTTCCCCTCCCTCACCTCCCTTCCCCTCGCGCTCGCAGACTCCCTCCCTCCCTACACCTCCCTTCCGCGCTCCGCTTCAACCATCCTTCCCAGCTCACCCGTCACGACTCCCTTGCCCCTCCCTCACTTCCTTCCCCCTTCCCCGCTCACCTCCCTTCCCCTCGCGCTCACTCCCTTCCCGCTCCCTCACTCTCGCCTTCCGCCTGCCTCACGCTCGCATGCCCTTCCTCACCTCCGCTTGCCCCTCTCCTCCACTCCCTCCGCCTCCCGTCACCTCCCTTATCCTCCCATGCACCTCCTCTTCCCCTCCCTCGACCTCCGCTTATCCTCCTCACCTCCCTTGCCCTCCTCAGCACTCCCTTTTCCTCCGCTCACCTCCGCCTTACCTCCCTCACCTCACTTCCCCTCCCTTTTGATAACAATGAAAATACCATTCATTGATTTTGATTTCTTTTCTTTATATATATATATTATATATATATATATAATATATATATATATATATACATATTACTATATATATACACATATATATATAAACACACATATACACACATATTACTTCCGCATAACCGATATCGACGATTTTCGTATCGTTGGATTCCTCTCACTCTATACAATGCAAATACGTAGGTTTTATTGCGCGGAACCCCCCGTTAGCGACAAACTTGGCGCCCGATAGCATTATATATATATATATATATATATATATATATATATATATATATATATATATATATATATATAATATATATATACATATATATATAATATATATATATATATATATAATATATATATATATATATATTATATTTATTTAATTTACGCACATATACGTATATTATACACACACACCTACACGCCGTCTGCTCGGTCCGTCTCTTCTAGTCGATCGAGAAGAAATTGGCATTTAGATTTTCACATATGTCCATACACAAATATATACATTAGCACATGCACAAACACACCCAAGTGCACAATAGTCAAATACACAAAATCACAATCAGCACACGGTACATATTATATCTGTATGTTGACACAGGAACACATGAATGCAGCAGCACAATATATATGTGAAAACGTTTCTTCCTTCTCTATTCATTTCCTTCGTTTTGTGGTCCCCTCTTTCAACTCCCCCCCCCCCCCTTTCTGCCCTCTTTTGCACACATTCGCACTCACACTTCTATATATCGGCCCTTTAAGACCCACGAAATGCCAGTCCCTGCCCGTGGCACCTTTGGCGTCTGCCCGTGCCTCGCCGGGACGCCCCTGGAGGCGTTGTTCATGCGGCGCCCTGGGCCTTGACCCCGGCCAAGGTCACGGCCCGCAGACTATTCATCTCGGCAGCGTTTATACACACACACACACACACACACAACACACACACACACACACACACACACACACACACACACACACACATATATATATATATATATATATATATATATATATATATATATATATATATTATATATATATATATATATATATATTCCATCCCTTTCTATCTGTTCTGTGTCTTTCTACATACATATATGCATACATATAACAAGCTTACAGTCATTTTGGAATGAAATATAACAAACGTTAATTAATAAACAGCCTTGAAACTGATATGATTACAAATATGGCATTAAAAACATTCTAAGAGGTAATCAACTACGAATCTGCTTTTCCCTTTCCCTACCTTCCCCTCTCACCTCCCCCCTCTCTTCCCTACCTCTTCCCTCTCACCTCCCCCTCTCTTCCCTACCTCTTCCCTCTCACCTCCCCCTCTCTTCCCTACCTCTTCCCTCTCACCTCCCCCTCTCTTCCCCTACCTCTTCCCTCTCACCTCCCCCTCTCTTCCCTCTTCCCTCTCACCTCCCCCTCTCCTACCCTCTCTTCCCTCGTCTCACTCCCCCCTCTCTTCCCTATCCTCTTCCCTCTCACCTCCCCTCTCTTCGGCCTACTACCTCTTCCCTCTCCCTCCCCCCTCTTCCCCCTCTCACCCTTCCCTCTCACCTCTGCCTCTCTTCCCTCTCTCTTCCTACCTCTTCCTCTCTCACCTCCCCTCTCCTTCCTACCCTTTCCTCTCACCTCCCCCTCACCTCTTCCCTCTCAACCTCCCCCTCTCTCCCTACCTCTTCCACCTCTCACCTCCCACCTCTCTTTCCTACCTCTTTCCTCCCTCAACCCTCCCCTCTCTTCCCTACCTCTTTCCTCTGCACCTCCCCCTCTCTTCCCTACCTCCCTCTTCCCTCTCACCTCCCCCTCCCTTTCCCACCTCTTCCCTCTTACCTCCCCCTCTCTTCCCTCCCCTCTTCCCTCTCAACTCCCCCTCTCTTCCTCCTCTCTTTCCCTCTACCTCTCCGCTCTCTTCCTACCTTTCTTCCCTCTCACCTCCCCTC
>NW_020869967.1:830331-832831 GCF_003789085.1 Penaeus vannamei
GATATTAACTTTACAATAACAGCAGTATCGGATATTATAAGCAATCATTAATATCTTTCTGTTAATTCGTATAGGATCGATTATAGCTTAGTCAATTCAATTATGTCAAACACGTATATATGGATATATCCGATTATGATTGAATTATAACAAGAACAATTATTACTAATAATGAGGATATATTTGATTTGTTTAATTGATCATGATGGATTTGATATATAAGTTTTGAAATATGTAATAGTAAATTGATTAATTCCACTTTTACTTTTCATGATTCCGTTTAATCATTCACTAAACACACTACACAAACACTATCAACATGACTAAAACTTCTTTTTCCATTCATCACTAAATATACTCAATACGAGAAATCATTATCCCTAAACCCAACATATAACACCTCATCTCAAAATCTCTTACTTCGCGGCAGCTCTTCGTCTCACGGTTCGCGACGACGCTGTCGAAGGATCTTCACGTGTTCGACAAGGGCGGTGTTCGGAGCTTCGTTCCGCCAGCGGGCAGTCCGACCGTGTACGCCGAGGAGAAGATACGTCGCTGCGTGATGTCTACATTTAGGCTGATCATGTGCATATTTTTTTTTTTTTTTTTCTAGGGGGGGGGGGGGTGGAGGTGAAAGAGAGAGAGGGATATGTGGGGGGAGGGAGGGAGAGGGTAGGGGTGATTGTACCATGGTAGGGGGTCGGAATATGTGCAATATGAGGTGAATTTTCAAGTGGCAAAAAAAGAGAGATGTATCAGGAAAAGAGAGAGAAAAAAGAGAAGAGAAAAATTAGATGGACTAAAAGCAGCAGAAGGGGGAAAGTAGATATAGAGAAAAAAATAGAAGGCGGAGAAAGAGAGAGAGAATTTCAACTAAGAAAATGAGAGAGGGAGAGGGAAGCAGAAAGAATAAGAGAAAAATAAGAATGGAAAGAATAGGAGAGCAGTCGACGCGAGAAAAAAGAGAGAGCAGAAACGAACAGCTGAAGAGAGAGAAAAAAAAATACGAAGGAGGAAAAGAGAGGAGAGAAAGAGAAGGCCTCCACACCTGAGTGCTCCCCGTTTTTCCTCTCTTCCCCACTCCCCTCCCCTCTCCTCTCCCCCTCTCCTTCCTACCTCCATCTCCTCTCCCCCCCACACCCCCTCTTCTCCCTCCTTCTTCTCCCATCATTACCCTCCCTATCCCCTCCCCTACACCTTCCTCACCCCCCATTCCCACCTTACTCCCTCCCCCCACTGTTTCCTCCTCTCTCTCCTCCCCCCCCCCACCCCACTCCCTCCTCTCCGCTAAAGACAGCGGGAGTCGCTCTAACGAAGCGGTTTTGTGTAGCGCTTCTCGCTCCCCTCTTATCAGCTTATCAGGCCGGGGCGCTCCTCTCTGTCGGGGCGCTTATCGGGTCTTATCTGAGGCGGTTTGCTGCACTTGAGCTCCCTTTGATGATGGGCTGAACACGCTCCGGAGAAGGAGAATGCTCGTGTGTACAGCGGAGCGGCGGGGAGGGAGGGAGGGAGGGTTAGGGCGGGGAGGGGAGGGAGGGAGGGAGAGAAGGAGGGAGGGAGGGTGAGGGCGGGGACAGGGGGAAATAGGGAAAGGGGAGGGTGAGGGCGGGGAGGGGGATAGGGAGGGAGGGAGGGAGCAGGAGGAGAGGGAGGAAGGGGGAGAGAGAAAGGAGGAAAAGGGGGAGAGAGAAGGAGGGAAAGGGGAGAGGGAGGGAGGGAGGAGGGGGGTGAGGGCGGAGACAGGGGGATAGGGAGGGAGGGAACAGGAGGAGAGGGAGGGAACATGGGGAAGGAGGGAGGGACAGGGAGAGGGAGGGAGGGAACAGGGAGGGCGAGGGCGGGGACAGGGGTATAGGGTGGGAGGGAATAGGAGGAGAGGGGAGGGAACAGGGAAAGAGGAAAGAAGGGAACAGGGGGAGAGGAAAGGTGGGAACATGGGGGAGAGAGAGGGAAGTAGGGAGAGATGGGGAGGGAAGGAAGGGAAATTGGGGATAAGGGATGGTAGGAGGGGGAGAAAGGAGGGAGGGATGCGACAGGGGAAGGGGGAGGGAAGGAGAGAAGGAGGAGGGACAGGGAAGGGGGAGGGAGGGGAGGGAGGGGATAGAGAATAGAGGATGTTACATTGTACGGTTATGTCTTCTCACTCACTTTCTTTTTTCTTTTTTTTACATTACGTTTACATACATATGGCTGCTTAAGCGCGGATCTGTTGCCAAATAAGGGGATGTGCAGTTGTGCAATGTGAATATATATATTTGTGTGTGTGTGTGTGTGTGTGTGAGTGTGTTTGTGTGGTGTGTGTGTGGGGTGGGTGGTATATATATATACTATATATATATATATATATATATATATATATATATATATATATATATATATATATATGTATATATATATATATATATATATATATGTATATTATATATATATATATTATATATATATGTAGGTAAGTATAGGTTAGGTATAGGTAGTGTATATATGTGTGTGTGTGTGCGGT
>NW_020869967.1:842831-844913 GCF_003789085.1 Penaeus vannamei
TAATATAGTATAAATTTATCAGAAAAAACAAAAAATAATACGTATAATAAGCTCGTTATCCACATCCAAATTCCGAATTCGTGTCCAAGCCTATGCAAAGATCGGCAGATTTCTTTTAAGGTCATAAAAGAATAAGAAAAAGGCAGAAAAAAGAGAGAGAGAGGCAAGATCAGAGAGAAAAGAGAGAAAAGCGGAGAACGAAGCGAAATAAAAGCGTTTTCCCGCGCACCGAGGAGGCCAATGGCGGGAGAGAGGCAGAGAGCGCGGGCCAAAAGAGATTCCTTTTGTTCCGAAGCGATTCATCATGATGTCTGCGTCTTTTAACCTCTTTAACAAAGGCATTAGGGGATTTAACCACCTTGTTCCTTATTATCAGGGGATCTCTTAAGAGGGACCGAGTGCGCGCCGCCGATGCAAAGTCCGCTTGAAGGAAGATTGAGATGTGAGCGGAGGGAGGGTCTGGCGGCCATTTTTTTTTTTTTTTTTTTGGGGGGGGGGCGGTCGTTTGTTTGATTTTTTTTTTTTTTTTTGTCTTGTTTTAGGATGTGGTTTTAACTTGTTATTTGAGTTTTCCTTTTTCTTACGTTTGTCCTTATTTGATTTTTTTTTTGGGCCTCTTTGGACAGAGTTAAGTTGAATTCTGGGCTCTGGCAGCCGTCTCGTCTCTCTTTCTCTCTCTCTTTCTCTCTCTCTCTCTCTCATCTCTCTCTCGAGGTCGGGCTCTCGCGTCTTCTCGGGGTCGGCTCTCTTTCTCGGTCTCTCTCTCATGCATCTCCTCTCTCTCTCTCTCTCTCTTCTCTCGGGGCTTCTTCTCTCTCCTCATCCTCTTTTCTCTCTCTTCTTCAAACCCTCTCTCTCTCTCTCTCCTCTCTCTCTTTCTCTCTCTCGTCTATTCTCTCTCTCTCTCTTCTCCTCTCGCTGCTCTCTTCTCTTCCTCTCTCTCTCTGTTTCTTCTCTTCTTCTTTTCTCTCTCTTCTCGTATTCTTTCTTTCTCTCTCTCTTTCCTCGCCTCTCTCTCTCTTTCTTCTATTCTCATCTCTCTCTTCTCTTCGTCTTCGTCTCTCTTCCTTCCTCTTTTCTCCTCTCCTCTCTCTTTCTCTGCTCTCGTCTCTTTCTCTCTCTCTCTTCTCTTGGATCTCACTCTCTCATACTCATATCCAACCTCTACTATCTGGACACTCCCACTCTCCTATACTCTCTCATCCCCTCTGCCACCTCCCTCCTCGTGGTTTTCTCTTTTTCTCTGTCTCTCTCTCTTCTCCTCGTCGTCTCTATTCTCTCTTCTTCGTCTCGTCTCTCTTTGTCTCTCTCTCTTCTCTCTTGTCTTCTCCTCCTCTCGTCTCTCTCTCTCCGTCTTCTCTCTCTCTTCGTCTCTGTCTCGGTTTTCTCTTCTCTGTCGTTTCTCTCCCTCGTGTCTTCTGTCTCTCTCTTTCTCTCTTTCTGTCTCTCTCTTCAGCTCTTCTATTCTCCTCTTCTCTCTTCTCTCTCTCTCATCGTCTCTTGTCTATCTCTTCTCGCTCTGCTTTGTATGTTCGCTACATCTTGTTTTTCTCTTTCTCTCGTCTCTCTCTCTCTCTCTCTCCTCGTCTTCTCTCTCTTCCTATCTTCTTCTTTCTCTCTCTTCTATTTGGTCTCTCTCTCTCTCTCTTTCTCTCTCTATCCTCGGCTGCTCCGTCTTTGCTTCCTATCTCGATCTCGCGTCTTGCGGCAGCCTCGCGTGTGCCTTGCTCTGCGCGTCTCGGTCTGCGTCTTTCCTCTTCCCTCTCCATCGCTTCTCTGCGGGCTGACTTTCCCTTCCTGCCCTCCCTGCTTCTCGCTCGCGGTCGTCCATCCCTTCGTCTCTTTCTCTCTCTTTTCTTTTTTCTTTTTTGTTTGTTTTATTATGTTATTTCTCTTCTCGTTACTCAGAGTTTGTCTTTCTTTATTGTCCTTGTTTATTTTATCTTCTCTGGCTCTTTTCCTTCCTTTTTCCTTTAATTTTGTAGTAATTATTTTTTTTTTTTTTTCTCTTTTTTTTTCCTTTTTTTTCTTTATTATTATATTTTCTTCTTCTTTTTTTTTCTTTTTCATGCTCTTGTTTAT
>NW_020869967.1:873254-885754 GCF_003789085.1 Penaeus vannamei
TTCTTTTTCTCAGTGTAAAATATTCCTTAAGGGGATATTAAGGTAAGGATTGTGCGACCTTGTATTACGACAAAAAAACTCTTTTTTTGTTTTTCATATTTTTATGTGCGTTTTAATAGGAATTTCTTATGTACATACACTTGTACGCATGAATATATATCCACGGATTATAAATGCACATAGATTACCTGAATACATAATGAAAAAGAAGATGCACTGTATGAGGAAGAAGAGGAGGAGGAGGAGGAGGAGGAGGAGGAGGAGGAGAAGAAGAAGAAGAAGAAGAAGAAGAAGAAGAAGAAGAAGAAGAAGAAGGAAAAGAAAAGATGATGGTGATGAAGAGGAATAGAAAGAGGAAGAAGAAGAAGAAGAAATAGAAGAGAAAGAAGAAGAAAGAAGTAAAAGCAAAAAAACAGAAGTGGAAGAAGAATAAGAAAGAAAAATAAAAAAATAAAATAAGAAGGTTCATTAGATATATAAGTATTCAAAGGTATATAATACGAAAAGTGGATTTATTCAAAATTATCTATTTGTCTTGATTAATTCTTTTAATCTCTAAAAGAAAGCAGGGTGGAGTATCTTAACAAATGTAATTGTTTTCGTTCTCTTGCAATGGAGATAGATAGATAAAGAGAGAGATGGATAGATAAATAGACAGATAAGTAGATAGATAAAGAGATACATAGATAGAGAGATAGATAGAAAGACAGAAGGATAGATAACTAGACAGATAGATAGACAGAGATATATAGATAGGTGGATAGATAGAAAGATAGACAGATAAACAGATAACGAGATAGATAGATATAGAGATAAATAGATAGATAAAGGGATAGATAGATAGATGGATAGATAAATAGACATATAGGTAGATGGACAGAGAAATACATTGAGAGATAGCAAGATAGCAAGATAGATAGCTAAACAGATAACGAAATAGATAGATATAGAGATAAATAGATAAATAAAGGGACAGATAAATAGAAGGACAGATAAATCCCCTCCTTCTCCACGCCCTCCCCTCCCCCCCCTCCCCAACAACCTGACGGCGACGGCGACGAAGCGGAGCCGAGGAGCCAAGAGCTGGAGTCGAGACACGCCCGACGCTGAGCCCAGGAAGTCGCCACGGTGAGATATTGACAGTCAACAGAGCGAGTTGCCAAGGGGGGAGGAAGGGAAGGGAGAGGGGAGAGGAGGGAGGGGAAGGGATGGGGGAAGGGGAAGGGGAGGGAGAGAGGGAAGGGGGGAAGGATGGGGGAGGGGAAGGGGAAGGGAGAGTGGAGGGGGAAAAGAGAAGGAGAAGGGGGAGTGGAGGGGGAATGGGGGAGGGAGGAGAAAGGGTTAGGAGAAGGAAAGGAAGGTGAAAGGGGGAGTGGAGTGGGAAGGGGCGCAAGGAAAGGGAAATGGGAGTGGAGGGAAGGGGGACGGAGGGAGAAGGGGGAGTAGGAGGAAGCAGGGGGAAAGGAAGAAGAAGGGGGGGAGTAGAAGGATGGGGAAGGAGATGGGGGGAGGGAGGGGAAAGGAGAAGGGGAAGGGGGGAGAGAAGGGGGGGGAGAGGGGAGGGGAAGGGAAGAGGGGGGGGAGGGGGGGGAGGGACCAAAGCTCAACAAACAATGATCAACATAAACAAAGTGATCCGTCTGGCGGTCCTACTTGCTGAAGGAGCGACTGCGGACAAGGAATTTTTTTTTTTTTTCTACTCTTTCGGTTTCTCTCTTCCTTTTTCTTTTTTCTTTCTTCTTCTTTCCTTTCGGCTTCTCTCTTCTTTTCTTTTTTCTTCTTCTTTTCTTTCGACTTCTCTCTCTCTTTTCTTTCTACTCTTTCGGCTTCTCTCTTCTTTTCTTATTTCTTCTTCTTCTTCGTTCCTTTCGGCTTCTCTCTCTTTTTTATTTTTCTTCTTTGGATTTTTCTTCTTGTTCTTTTGGTTTTCTTTTCTTCCCCATTTTTTTTTTTGTTTTTTTCGTTTCCCTTTTCTTTCGTTTTTTTTCTTTCTTCTTTTTACTCTTTATTTCTCTTTCATGGTTTTCCTTTCCTTATCTCTGCTTTGCTGTTGTTGCTTCTGCTTCGTCTTTATTTCTTTTTTATTCTATTCTATTTTAACTCCTCCTTTCTCTCATTTTTTCTTTCTATCTTTCGTCTCTCTTTTTTTTTTTCTTTTGCTTTATTTTTTATTTGCTTTTTTCTCTCTCCCTTTTTTGTTTTTTCTTTCTTTTCCTTTTTTTCTTCATTGATTTTAATTTTCTTCCATCCTTGCTTTTTCTTTATGTTTATAATTTTATGAAAGTAATAATAATAAAATAATAATGAAATTAATTATATGATGATGATGATGATGATGATGATAATGATGATGATGACGATGATGATGATGATGATGATGATGATGATGATGATGATAATAATAATGATAATGATGAAAATAATAATAATGATGATAATGATGATTATTATCATAATTATTATCATAATTATTATCATTGTTATTACGTTTCTTTTTTGAGAATTTTGAAACCCCTTTCATGGATATATTCTTTATTATCATTTCGATTTTTTTTTCCTTTTGTGTTCTATATTTTCCTTTCTTCCTTTCTCCTTTCAGTTTCTCTTACCTTTCGTTTTTTTTTCTATTACTTTTTTCATATTTCTCATCCCTTTTACTTTCTTCCTTACGTCGTTCTTCCTTTCTTTCTTTTTTCGTTTTTTTTACGTTTATTTCTTTTTTTCTATAATTTCAACTTTCCAAATTTTCGGTTTTTTATTATTTTTATTATTATTTTTTTTTTTATCTCGTTTGACTTTTTCTTCGAGATGTTTGTTTTTACTTTTATACCGTCTGTTTATTTTTCTTCTTCTTTTTAAATCTATATTTCTTTCTTTTAATTTTCTTCGTTTTACTTTATACTTCTTTCTTTTAATATTTTTTTTTTACTTTTCATTTTTTTTCTCATTCCTTCCTTCCTTATCTTGACTTTTGTCTCACTTTTAAACTTTTAAACTCATTTTAATTCTTTCCTCTCTTTTCCCTTCATTTCACCACAACAATTTCTCTCTTCCTCTTTTTCTTTCTCTTTTTCATTTCCTTTCTCTATTTTTCCCTCATTTCACCCCAACAATTTCTCTCTCTCTTCCTATCTTCGTCTCATTTCAATTCCTTCCTTTCTCTTATTCCCCCATTTCACCTCAACAATTTTCCTTCTCCCCTTTCCCAATTCCAAAACAATTTTTTTTTATCTCACTTCCTCTCCCCCTTTTCCTCAACTTTTTTTTTTCTTTTTTCTTTTTTTATAAATCACTTTCTCTCTCTCCATTTTCCTCTTTTTTCTTTCTTTCTTTTTTTTAATCTCACTTTCTCTCTTTCTTTCTCACTCTCTCTCTCTTTCTCACTTTTCCTCAACAACAACATTTTTTTTCTTTTTTCTTTTTTTTAAATCTCACTTTCTCTCTCTCTCCATTTTCCTCTTTTTTCTTTTTTTTTCCCCTTTGATTCTAAATCCCCCGACCTTATCGCACTTGTAGTAACGCGCAGACACGTCGTAATGCTGCCAGGGCGTCCGGAAATCCTGACGAAGGAGACGGAACAGCGTGTTGGGAGAAGGAAGACGAGATGGGGAGTCAAGATTGGAGATCCCATCGGGGTCCTTGGAGAATTTTGGGGGTTCGCGTTGTCGGGCATTCGTGGGGGTGGGGGGGGTGGGGGTGGGGGTTGATGGTGGGGTGGAGGTGGGGGTGGGGTGGGGTGGGGTGGGGGATGATGGTGGGGGGTAAGTAGGGGAGGATTGTACGTGTTGTGTGTGTGTGGTGGGGGGGGGGGTGGGGGGGGATGATGGTGGGGGGGGGGGTAAGTAGGGGAGGATTGTACGTGTGTGTGTGTGTAGGTGGGTGGGGTGGGGGTGGGGGGATAAGTAGGGGAGGATTGTACGTGTGTGTGTGTGTGTGTAGGTGGGGGGGGGGTAGGGATGTAGGTATGTAAGGTGGTGGATACTTATTGTGAATGTTTGTATAATGAGATGTATTAGTGTTTTGCGTGGAAAGACGGGACATTAACACATCAAATAGATGCATTTGTATAAAATCAGCACGCTTAAAGATTCACAGATACACAGATACACACACACACACTCACATACACACACTCACACACATATACACACTCACAGTATACTCAGCACACTTAAAGATCACACACACACACACACACACGCACACACACACACACACACACACTCATACACACTCACACACATATACCCACTCTTTCACATACACACATAAACGCTTTCAAACATACATAGCCCCTCCCCTACACACACAAACCCACACAAACACACAACCTCCTCCCCCCCTCCCCTATCCCCCCCACCCTCCCCCTTCCTCTCGACCCTCCTCCACCCTAACTCTCAACCCACCCCTCCACCCTACCTCTCGACCCTCACTAGCCCCTACCTTCGTCCCCCTCCCCTCCCCCTACCTCTCTCGACCCCCCCCCCCCATACCTCACATACTTAATACAATCACATACTATTTTTCCATTCCTCTCATCCTGGTATCCTGGCTGTGCATCGAGGTACATTATCACACCCATTAAAAACCATTAAGGGGAAAAAATGGTTGCCAACTATGTGGTCAATGTGACCTCTCGACCTTTACCCTGGAGGCTGCAATTAAAAATCTTTATGAAGATAATTCACCACAGGTTGCAAGAAGTTGGAAATGTCGCAGATTTTGTGGGCTGTTTTTTTTTTCTTTCTTTCTTCTTTCTTTTTTTTTTTCTTTTTTGTATTTCTTTCTTCGCTTCTCTATCTTGACTGTTCGTTTGGTATAACGATAATGTTCATTTTCATTATTATATTATTATCGTGTTCATAATTGTTGTTAACTTTATTTTTTTATTTATCATTATTTTTTTCTTTCTTCGCTTCTCTATCTCCTTGACTGTTCATTTGGTATAACGATAATGTTCATATTTATTATTACATTATTATCATGTTCGTAATTGTTGTTATCTTTATTCATTTTATTTTATTCATCTTTAGTATCATTTTCGACGTTGCTGTTGCTTTGTTGTTGCTATCATTAATATTATTATCATTATCATTACTATCATTAATATGACCATTATTATTATTATTATTACTATCATCATTATTATTATCATTATCAATATCATGCGTGTGTGTGTGTATACATGTATATGTATATGCACACACACACACACACACACACACACACACACACACACACACACACACACACACACAACACACACACACATATATATATATATATATATATATATATATATATATATATATATATATATATATATATATATAGATAGATAGATAGATAGATAGATAGATAGATAGATAGATAGATATAGATAGATAGATAGACATAAATAGATAGATAGATTGATAGATATAGATATAGATATATGTAGGTATATATATATGTATATATATATATATATATATATATATATATATATATATATATATATATATATATATATATATATATATATATATATATATATATATATATATATATATATATATATATATATATATTATATATATATATATATACATATACAAAAGGGGGCCTCTGTAAAGATTCCCTCTAACCAACCTTTGCTTATCCAAGGAGGCTGAAAAGTCACACGTATAGTATCCATCTCTATTGTTCATGTCTTGATTTCCAGTCCTTAACTCATAACAAATTTTCTGTCACTGCGGTGAAGTTCACGGTCTTCGAGGTGCACTTGAAGCCATAAATTGACTTCAGAAATCTACTCTTCACCATCATGGAAACGTTTTCCCTTCAGAAATGACTTCATGGATGGAAGGAGGTGAAAGTCAGATGGTATAAGGGCGAGAGAATAAGGAGGATGAGGAAGGGTGTCAGTTGTGAACAGGGGCGTCGTCTTGCAGGAGGCGGACACCTTAAGAAAGCATCCTGCACCTCTTGGTTTTGAAAGCCTCCAAGCAGTTTTGATATATATTTGATATGCATATTTCTATCTATAATTGTGTGTGTGTGTGTGTGTGTTTGTGTGTGTGTGTGTGTGTGTGGTGTGTTTGCTTGTTTGTGTATGTGTGTTTGTGTAGTGTGTGTTGCTTGTTTGTGTATGTGTTGTGTTTGCTTGTTTGTGTATGTGTATGTTTGTGTTTGTGTTGTGTGTGTGTGTGTGTGTGTTGTGTTTGTTGTTGTGTATGTGTTGTGTGTGTGTGTGTTTGCTTGTTTGTGTATGTGTGTGTGTTTGCTTGTTTGTGTATGTGTATGTGTTTGCTTGTTTGTGTATGTGTGTGTGTGTGTTTGTGTATGTGTGAGTGTGTGTGTGCGTGTGTGTGTGTGATCTACGAATTTACCATTTCCCAGAATCTAAGACATAGAAAAGGGAAATGAAAAAAAAAATAATTTTGGTAACTCACAAGAGTAAAATATTTATTTTCACCTTATAAGGAAGTCATATTTTTTTTCTATTGCCTATAAAAATATATCAATATTTCACTTTTTTCTGGAAGCAATTTGGTTATGAGTGGAGATTCTTCAGCAACTGAAACAAGCATAACATCAGTATTTCAGTAACTCTTGCCAAAGTATATCAGCACATAACTAAAGGGCCAACAACCGTTAGAAAACAGAATGTCAACAACCATAACAAAATAGCTGCATTAACAACAAAAAACACAAAAAAAAACATGTTAAGACATAATTATCTTAACTAATGGTAAAAACTATTGCAAAAACCGAAAATGTATAAAAAAAAACTATTGATATATACATATATATATGTATATATATATATATATATTATAATATATATATATATATATATATATATATATATATATATATATATATATATATATATATATAGATATATATATATATATATATATATATATATATATATATATATATATATATATATATATATATATATATATATATATATATATATATATATATACATATATATATAATATATACATACATACATACATATATATATATATATATATATATATATATATATATTATATATATATATATATGCACATTAGTATGATACTATTAAAAGAAATTTATAACGCTAACAACTATCACAAAAAATCACATAAAAGAATCACAACAAAAACAAGGCATAAAAAAAACACACAAACAACCAAGACATCAAATTAAACATATAACAAAAAACAACAACAACAACAACAACCTCAACCTCAACCTCCCAAGAACGAACGACGCCCAAACAACCCCAACGTCCCCCATCAATAACCCCAACATAGCGCTCGCAACATTAAACCTCACTATCAACATGCTGTGGTGGCGGACAGACAGCAGTCAGTGTCGCATATGTGGACCAGATCGCCGTCATACTTCAGCCCTGATATGATCTGGCAGGTATAACTGTCGTCCCGCGTATGCCCGAGGGGTTTTGCTCCCCCCCCCTGCCTGCCTGCCCCCCGCCCCCCCTCACTTTTCATCCCCTCCCCCCTACTCCCTTCCCCACTGTCATCCCATCCACCCCTTCTCCCCTTCCACCCTTCCCCCACTGTTCATCCCCCCTTCTCCCCTCCCCCCTTCCCATTCCCCCCACCCCCTCACTGTTCATCCCCCACCCCCTTTTCACCCCCCACCCCTCCTTTTCCCCCTGAGGACGATTCACGTGTTCAAAATTAAGGCCAGGGGCGATTCGCCCGTTTATTCGGCACGTACCTTGTTTGTGGGTGTTGTGTAGAGGAGGGGAGAGGTTGTGGGTTGTGGGGAGGTTGTGGGTTGTGGGGGAGGGTTGTGGGTTGTGGTTGTGGGTTGTGGGGGAGAGGAGGGTTGTGGGTTTGTTGTGGGGAGGGTTGTGGGTTGTGGGTTGTGGAGGAAGGTTGTGGGTTGTGGAGGAAGGTTGTGGGTTGTGGAGGAAGGTTGTGGGTTGTGGGGAGGGTTGTGGGTTGTGCGTTGGAGGAAGGTTGTGGGTTGTGGAGGAAGGTTGTGGGTTGTAGAGGAAGGGGGTTGTGGAGGAAGGTTGTGGGTTGTAGAGGAAAGTTATGGGTTGTGGAAGGTTGTGGGTTGTGGAAGGTTGTGGGTTGAGGAAGGAAGGGTTGTGGGTTGTTGTTGGAGGAAGGTTGTGGGTTGTGGAGGAAAAGGGTTGTGGAGGAAGGTTGTGGTTGTGGTTGTGGGTTGTGGAGGAAGGTTGTGGGTTGTGGAGGAAGGTGTGGGTTTTTGGAAGGGGAGGGTGTGGGTGTGGGTGAGCTTCTGGAAGGGTTGTGGGGGTGGGAGGGTTGCAGTTGTAGGTTTGGTTATATAACGCCTTTTTTCTCTCTCAGTCACTGTTTTCTCACTCTCTCTCTCTGAAAGAATTATAAAACGTTTTTTTTTTCTCTCGGCTCTCTCTCTCTCTCTCTCTCATCTCTCTCTCTCTCTCTCCTCTCTAAAAAAGCTCTATCTGAGCAATCTCTCTTCCATGCTCTTCATGAGTAAGTTAGAACATGGTTTCTTCCTTCTCTGTTACTTGGATTCCTCTCTCTCTACTTCTCTATCTCTCTCTCTCTCTCTCTCTCTCTCTCTCTCTCTCTCTCTCTCTCTGTAAGTTGTGTGTGTGTGTGTGTGTGTATGTGTGTGTGTAGTGTGTTATGTGTGTGTATGTGTGTGTGGTAATCTTCCATCATCTCGATGTATAATATCACTCCATAGATCAATACACTTCTATGCACTTCGTAAATTCCTATGCGCTCCACAATATATCATATCCCCAGTGCCAAATACAGTGCCACCCCCGCCCAGAAACAGTGCCAAAGCGACTGAAATCACTTCACCTCATTAACCATCACAGTTATCGCAAGCACAAGGATAGTATGACACTCCCGTATGACAAACACGAGGCTGACTGTAACTATTTTGGCTTCTTGACATCACATCTAACAGCAGCGGCAAATTGCACCCAACATGAACAGTATTCGTAACATTGTGTTCAAAAGACGAGTCGTTCATAATTTGTGTTTCTTTTTTATTTTTATTCTTTTTTCGTTAGGAAATAGATATGAACACGGTGTTTGATAATGCAGATGCAGATATTATCTTTGTTGTTGTTGTTATTATCATTATTGTTATTGTCATCATTAATATTAGTATCATTATTAACATTATCGCATTATCATTAGCATGCTTATCATTATTATCATTATCATTATTGTTATCATTATTATTGCTGTTATTGTTGTTATTATCATTTCTATCGATTACTACAATATCATTTTCATTGTTATTGTTATTATCACTACTGCTACTACTACTACTATTATTGTTATTACCATTATTATTTTTATCTTTATTATTGTCAGCATTATTATTGTTATCATTATCATTTTCATCATTATTATTCTATTATAATTGTTATTATTATTATCTAAATTATCATTATTCATCATATTATCATTATTATTACTATCATTATTATTATCATTTTTATTACTTATTATCATTATTATAATTGTTATAGTTATTATCATTATTGTTATCATTATTATTATCATTATTATTATTATTATTATTATTATTATAGTAGTAGTAGTAGTAGTAGTAGTAGTAGTAGTAGTATCATTATCATTATTATTGTTATTATTATTATCATCACAGTAATTATTATCCTCATTGTTGCTTCTGATATTAATGTTGTTGATGCCATCATTATCATTATCAATTTCTTTTTTATCATCATTATTGATATTATTCGCATTAATATTATCATTACTATTACCATTATAATTTTTTTGTTATTGTTATCATTGTTACTATTATCATCATTATCATCATTGTCATTATTACTGTTATCATCACATTATTGATATGATTTTCCCTATCATGATAATCATTATTGTTATCATTATTGTTATTATTATTATCATTATTATTATTACTACTGCTATTACTACTACTACTACCATTATTATTATCATTATTATTATTATTATTATTATTATTGTTATCATGATTATCATTGTTATTATTACTATTATTATAATTATTAAAATTATTATCATCATCTTTACTATTATTTTTATTATTACTGTTGTTATCATTATCATTATTAATATCATCATTATTATCACTGTTTTGTAATTATCACTATTACAATCCTTATTATCATTATAATTATCATCATAATAATGATTATCATCATCACTATCATCACCAATGTTAATATCATCTTCATGATCATTGTCATTATTGTTGTTATTATTATCATTATTATTGCCATTATCATCATTATCATAATCATTGTTATCATTTTTACAATTGTTATTATCATTCTCATTATCACCATTACTATTCATTCACAATGTTATTATATGTCTATCTATATTACCGTATTGTTAGTATCTTTATTGCCATCATCCTTATTAATATCAATAATCCTATTATCCTAATGATTATTATCACTATTCCTTTATCCTAACTACTATCATCATTATCATTATTGTCCTCACTTATTTCATATCAATAATCCTATTATGCTAATGATTATTATCACTATTCCTTTTATCCTAACTACTATCATCATTATCATTATTGTCCTTCACTTATTTACAAAATTCGCCTAAAAGTCTCCGTTTAAGAATGACCATCGCAAGAGGTTTTCGTAAATGTACCGATGCAGTTTCTTCGTCACGTTTCGTAAATACGACACGAATCTTCATTATCTACTGGCTTAGACTATCGCTGTATAATTTAACGCAGGTGGAGAGTGTAAGAAAAAAAATGTAAAGAAAAAAAAAAAAACGAAAAGAAAAGAAAATAGAAGAGAGAGGGGGGTTAGGGGGAGGGAGGGAGAGAGGGAGGAAGAAGGAGAGGGAGTGGGAGAGGGAGAAGGAAAAGGAGAGGGAGTTAGAGAGAAAGAGGAGAGAGAGAGAGAGAGAGAGAGAGAGAGAGAGAGAGAGAGAGAGAGAGAGAGAGAGAGAGAGAGAGAGAGAGAGAGAGAGAGAGAGAGAGACAGACAGACAGACAGACAGACAGAAACAGAGACAGAGACAGAGAGCCAAGCCAGCCAGCCAGACAGACAATCAAAGACAAAACCAGACGGACAGACAGACATCAAGAAAAAAGAAAAGAAAAGAAAAAAAAAAAAAAAAAAAGAAAAACAAAAAAATCTTGCGTCGAGACAGATAAAACAATGTTTCGATTCGTAATGGATCCTCTCCAAGTTCGGCTTGTACTTGTTTCGACTTTCTCGTTCTCGTCATTTATTTTCGTCCGCCTCATCGGCCAAGCCTCGGCTGTCACAAGACCTCGAAAGCCCGGTAGCCTCTCTCTTAAGACCACGTGACCCAAATCGCCTTCCTGTCTGTCTGTCTGTGGTTGTTTCTGTGGTTATTTCTGTTGTGTCTGTCTGTTTGTATTCTCTCTCTCTCTAGCTATTTCTTCCTTTCTGTCTTTCTCTTCTTTCTGCTTTTCTTTCTCTCTCTCTCTCTCTCTCTCTCTCTCTCTCTCTCTCTCATCTCTCTCTCTCTCTCTCTCTCTCTCTCTCTCTCTCTCTCTCTCTCTCTCTCTCTCTCTCTCTCTCTCTCTCTCTCTCTCTCTCTCTCTTTCTTCATCCTCTCTCTCTCTCTCCCCTCTCTCTCCTCCTCTCTCTCTCTCTCTCTCTCCTCTCTCTCTCTCTCTCTCTCTCTCCTCTCTCTCTCTCTCTCCTCTCCTCTCTCTCTCTCCTCCCTCCCCTCCCTCCCTCCCTCCCTCCCTCCCTCCCTCCCTCCCTCTCTCCCTCTCCTCCCCTCCTCTCTTTCTTTCTCTCTCTCGTTCTCTCTCTCCTTATCGAAACTCAGGAAGAAGTAATTGCATCGGTGTTGTTTTGCCGTGTGAATGCGCATCGAGGAATTCGGGCCTGTGGGTGCTCTGGCTAAGGCGACACTTGACACACGCAGCCACGGGTTAGATGAGGAATCTGTCATGTTTTAATGGCATATTTACCTTAATGTCATATCTCAGTGACAAAAAAAGGAGAAGGTTAAAAAAAAGAAGATTTTATTGTTGTCATTCCGAACGAAGGGGTGACTATACGATTCTGATTGTGTTATGTCATTTGATTATAATTTGAACACATTTAGTGAGGAATTTACTCCTTCTTTCGTTTCTTCTTCTTTAATATTCTTCCTAAGATCTTTCTTTCTTTGCATTTTTTCTCTTTTAATCACGCTTATTTCAGATATAATACACAGTAAAAAAAACACTCAGATCTACATTCAATAGGAATGTTTGCACCTTTACATTTACATTTACACTAATTTACGTGTTATTTAGTCAGATAATTATATAAATTTCCATGAACTGGGAGAGTCCAATCATTCTTCGATTTCATTTTATATATTTGTAATTTCGAGTCTGTTGTATGAATATTATATGTGTATTTTTGATAAGTATTTGTTATATATGTACAACATTCATGATACATGTATATAGTATTCCTTTCATTTTTATGCATAATGCTGATAATAAATGTGGATATTGTT
>NW_020869967.1:898254-903254 GCF_003789085.1 Penaeus vannamei
GGGGAGAAGGGGGAGGAGGAGGAAAGATGGAGGAGGGGAAGGGGAAGGGTGGGAGGGTATGGCGGAAAGGAAGGGGCAAAGGAAGGATAAGAAGTGAGAGAAGGGGAGAAAAGAAAGGTGGAAGGAAGGAACAAATGGGGGAAAGGGGGAGGAAGGAGAAGGGGAGAAGAAAAAAAGGGAGGGAGAGGGAAGAAGTGAAGGGAGAAGAAGGAATGAAAGGAAGGGGAGAGCAAGGGAGGTAAAGAGAAGGAAAGGAGAGAAAGAGAAAGAAAATAAGGGAAGAAAAGAAGAGAGAGAAAGGGTGAGAAGACCTCTCTTCCGAAAAAATATCATCATAAGACAAGAAACGAGAAATAAGTTGAAATCTATTAAAGAAACAAATAAATAAATAAAAATAAAAAACAAATAAATAAATGAATAAATAAAAGATCTCAGTCGGGGAATGATGATGATGATTCACGCTGGCACTGCAAACTGCAACCCGATCTGGCACCCGACGGCACAGTGACACAAAGGACATCGAAATGACATGGCAAGGGAGATGGCATTAAGGTGACACTCCTGACGCGAGAGATGAGGTGCTGTGAGAAGCTGTCACTCCTTCAGAAGAATATGAAAGAGGGATTGAAGAAGCTTGTTATGGTCTCCATTGTCATCGTTATGCCATGACAATACGATTTTGTAATCTGACAGTCATTGGGCAATTCATTAAAACCAAGAGCTTAATATCCCTTTAAAAAATAAGTATATACATTTTTTTTGCAAGATATCAGGTACTGAATATTCTTTTTAAAAAATAGGTCTATCTTGTTTTATTTTTTACGGGAAATCAGGTATTGTTATTATTGTTATTGTTTATGAAAGGAAAAACATGGATTGACATTTATGTGACAACAAGAACATTTAGAGTATCTGTCTTTATTTTAATACTAAATCAACCTATATGATTAATTATTTCACCACTTTTTACTTACCAATAAATGGTTTAGTACAGTCCTGAATCTACATTATCTTAGGATATGCTATTATACAATTCTCACTGAATTTTGAAATTTCTATTTATCTATTTATTTATTTTGTTATTGTAAAGTCACTTTGGATTATTTTATATGATGCTGTGTTACTGGAGATGCGTAGATGAAGAGATGAATATTGCCTTAGAACCCACTCCGAACCCTTATTGCGAACCCTTGAACCCACCCCAACCCACCCGAACCATTGAAAATCACCCAAAACCCTAGAACCCACCCCGAACACCCTTGAACCCAACCCCACCCACCCCGACCCATTGAAAATCACCCCGAACCCCTTGAACCCACCCGAACCCAACCCACCCCAACCCCCGAACCCATTGTGAAAATCGCCCCAAACCCCTAGAACCACTCCGAACCCCTTGAACCCACCCCAACCCACCCCGAAACCCTCCCACCCCAACCCACCCCGAACCAAAATCACCCCAAACCCCTAGAACCCACTCCGAACCCCTTGAAACCCACCCCAACCCACCCCGAACCATTGAAAATCACCCCCCTTGAACCCACCCCAACCCACCCGAACCCATTGCCACCACCCAAACCCCTAGAACCCACTCCGAACCCCTTGAACCCACCCCAACCCACCCCGAACCCTGAAAATCACCCCGAACCCCTTGAACCCACCCGAACCCTCACCCCAAACCCCCGAACCCACTCCGAACCCCTTGAACCCACCCAACCCACCCCGGACCCATTGAAAACCCCAAACCCCAGAACCCACTCCGAACCCTTTGAACCACCCAACCCACCCCGAACCCCATTGAAATCACCCCAAACCCCTAGAACCCACTCCGAACCCTTGAACCAAACCCACCCCGAACCCACTACCCTTACCACCCGAGCCCCTCAAACCCACTCCGAACCCTTGCGGAACCCACCCGAACCCATTGAAAATCACCCCCGACCCCCAACCCACTGAACCCTTCGAACCCACCCAAACCTACCCCGACCCTCGAAACACACCCCGAACTCCTCAAAACCAACCCCTCGAACCACCGCCGAACCACCCAACCCACCCCGAACCCTCAAACCCCCGCGCCGAACTCCTCGAACCCACCCAACCAACCAACCAACCCCAAACCCACCGAACCCCTTGAACCACCCAACCCATCCCGAACCCTCAAACCCATCCCATCCCACCCAAACCAACCCGAACCCACTCGAACCCACCGAAACCACCCTCGAACCCACCCCAACCCACCTCAAGCCCACCCCATCCATATCTATCCATCCATATGTCTCGCTATCTATCTGTCTGTATGTCTTTTATCCATTCATCTAATCATCTGTCTAACTATTTTTACCTGTTTGTCCATCTGTCCATCTGTCTGTCGAGTTAAATATTTATTTACCAAACATTTATCGCCTATTCATTAATCTACATCCATACTTACACACACACACACACACACACACACACACACACACACACACACACACACACAGATGGCATAAATCTTTATATGTACACATGAGTATGTCTATATTTCTATGTGTTTCCGCGTATGTCAGTACATCTGCAATTACACACTGATTAATTAATACAATTAATGAATACCAAAAGATGAATTTAATTTTTTTTTTTTATAGTTGTCCTAAAAAAAGCTGATTTTCGAGATAAAAAGAAAAATATTTGAGGGAGAGAAACTCGAATATTTTCTTTACACTTACAAATCCGGAGAAACAGGAGAAGTGCCCTTGTTGAAATACTATCGGCAAAGTATTTTTTTTTTTGTTTTTGTGTGTTGTGTGTGTGTGTGTGTGTGTGTGTGTGTGTGTGTGTGTGTGTGTGTGTGTGTGTGTGTGTGTGTGTGTGTGTGTGTGTGTGTGTGTGTGTGTGTGTGTGTGTGTGTGTGTGTGTGTGTGTGTGTTGTGTTGTGTGTGTGTGTGTGTGTGTGTGTGTGTGTGTGTGTGGTGTGTGTGTGTCTGTGTGTGTGCGTGTTTGTGCGTGTGGTGTGTGTGTGTGTGGTGTGTATGTGTGAGTGTGATGCTGTGTGTATGTCTTTTTTTGCGCGCGCGTGTGTGTGTGTGCATTTGTGGTTTTGTGTGTATCTGTCTTTTTTGGTGTCAGTTTGAGTATATGATAATGTGTATTGTATCTCCTTGTCCTCCTCCCTTTTCTACCTCTTTCTTCTACCCTTTTCTCCTCAAACACCCTTCCCTCCAGCTCCTCCATTCCCCCTGCCTCATTTCCCCAATAGCCCCCTCTCCCTCCCTCCCGCCTCCTCTCCTCCCCATCCTCAGCAACCCCTCTTCTTCTTTCTTTTACTTCCTCCTTCTTTCGTACCTTCCTATTCCCTTTTTCCGTTTCTAATACCTTCTCCTTCATTCTCCTTTTTCCTTCTTCCTCCACTTCGCCTCCCTCAGTCCTTTCTGCCCCCCCCCTATTCCCACCAATCCTCCCCTTCTCTTCCTCTTTCCTCCTGCCTCTTCTACTCCTCTTACTCCCACTTTTACTTCTTTCCTTCCGTTACTCCGACTCCCTCCTTCCTCCCCCCCTCCAATTCTCCTACCCCCACCCCTTTCCCTCCCCTCCTCCAACCTATCCTCCTCCTTCCTCCCCTTCCCTTCCTCCTTCCCCTTCCCCTTCCTCCTCTCCCTTCCCCTTCCACCCTCTCCTCCTCCCCCTCTCCTTCCCCCCCCCCTCCTCCCCTTCCACCACCCTCTCCTCCCCTCTCCCCCGCCCCCACCACGCCCTATCGAAGAGATCGGACTCCGGGAGGCGGCGGAGAAATCGTCAACAGAGGATTACCCAAGTCCCCCATCCCCTTTCCCTGTGGTTCCCCCCTGCCCTTCCCCCGTGCCCCTCCCCTTCCCGTGGTCTCCCTCTACCCCTGTGGTCCTCCCCTCGCACGAGGCCACCCCCTTCCCCGTGGTCACCTCTCCCCCCCCCTCCCCCTTCCCTTCTCCTCTCCCCTGGTCTCTCCCTTACCCTCTCCCCCATGGTCTCTCCTCCCCCTGCCCCCTCAACCCCGTGCCCTGCTTCCCCCCCTCCCCCTTCCCCATGGTCCCCCCCCCCCCTCTACCCTCCCTCCCCCCTCCCCTTCCCCTCTACCCTCCCCCCTCCCCGTGGTTCTCTTTCGGGCTTGGGCCAAAAGAGACCCGGGGATCTCGGACTCTCGCCTAAGACTCCCGTTCTGAGGTCCCTGCGGGAGTGTGTGTGAAAATGGTCTGTATTTCGACTATTTTCTTTTAGCGTTATTATTGTTATTATTGTCGTTATGTTTTTGTTGTTTCTTTTATTGTCATAATTCTCGTTGAGATTATTTTCATTATTATCATTGTTGTTGTAATTAATGGTAATTATAGTCATTATCTTTATTTTGTTATTATTGATATTATTTTTATTATTAATATTATTATTATATTATTATTATTTATTATTATCATTATTATTATCATCATCATCACTATTATTATTGTTATCATTATTAGTAGTATAAAATTATTATCATCATTATTATCTACATTTTTCATTATCATTATTATTGTCAATATCATTATTACTATTATCATCATAATCCTTATCACTATTATCATTATCATTATTATTTTATATTATATCATTATTATTTATCATCATTATTCTCATTATAATTAAGCATTATATATTATCAAATATTACTATCTTTTATCATCACATTATTAATATATATTTTTAAATTTCATCAAGATGATTATTATTACTGTCATTATCACTTTTATTATTAATAAGACCCTGACTTTTGTTGGTGTTGTTGCCTTTGTTGTCATCATCATTTTGTTACTATCATTGTTATGATTATTATTATATTATCTTTATTATTATTATTATAATTATTGTTATTGTGATTACCATTACTATTTCTATTATTATTATTGTTGATGTTATTATGTTATTATTATTGTTATCATTATCATTACTATTATCGTTAGTTATCATTATTATCATTATTATCATTATTATTACTATTATTATTATTATTA
>NW_020869967.1:908254-913743 GCF_003789085.1 Penaeus vannamei
AAAGCTGATAAAAGAATTGGTAAGCGGAAGGAAAAGATGATAAGGGAAGGGAGATGGAGGCGGAGAGGAGAGATGGAAGGCGAGAGGGAGAGAGGAAGCGAGAGGAGAGGAAGGCCGAAGGGGAGAGGAAGCCGAGCAGAGAAGACGGAAGCGAGAGGAGAGACGCAGCGAGCAGAAAGGCCGAGAGGGAGAGATGGCAAGGCGAGAGAGATGGAAGCGCGAGAGGGAGAGATGCGAAGGGAGGAGAGGAGACGGAAGCGATGAGTCGATGGAAGGCGAGAGGGAGAGATGAAGGCGAGGGAAATGGAAGCGAAGGAAGGGAAGGCGAGAGGGAGAGACGGAAGGCGAGAGGGAGAGAGGGAAGGCGAGAGGGAGAGACGGCAGGCGAGAGGGAGAGATGGAAGGCGAGAGGGATGAAGGAAGGCGAGAGGAGAGAGAAGCGAGAGGGAATGAGGGCGAGAGGAGACGGAAAGCGAGAGGAGAGAGGAAGGCGAGGAGAGAGATGGAAGGCGAGAGAGAGAGCAGGCGAAGAGGAGAGATAAGCGAAGGAGAGACGGCAGGCGAGAGGGAGAGATGAGAAGGCCGAGAGGGAGAGATGGAAGGCGAGAGAGGCGAGAGGAAGAGAGGGCAAGCGAGCAGGAAGAGAAGGCCGGAGGGAGAGAGGAAGCGAGAGGGAGAGACGGCAGGCGAGAGGGAGAGACGGCAGCCGAGAGGGAGAGACGGCAGGCGAGAGGGAGAGAGAGGGAGAGGGAAGGCGAGACGGAGGCGAGAGGGAGAAGGCGAGAGGGAGAGAGGGAAGGCGAGAGGGAGAGAGGGAAGGAGAGAGGGAGAGAGGGAAGTCGAGAGGGAGAGGCAGAGGGAAGACGAGTACAGGAGAGAGGGAAGGCGAGAGGAAGAGGAAGGCGAGAGAGAGACGCAAGCGAGAGGAGAGAGGAAGGCGAGAGGAGAGAGGAAGGCAGAGGGAGAGAGCGAAGCGAAGAGGAGAGAGGAAGGCGAGGGGAGAGGGAAGCCGAGAGTAGAAGGGAGGCGAGAGGAAGACGGCAGCGCAGGAGGGGCAGAACGGCAGCGAGAGAGAGACCGGAGGCGAGAGGGAGAGAGGGAAGCGAAGGGAGAAGGGAGGGAAAGGAGAGAGGAAAGGCGAGTAGCAGAGATGAAGTGCCCCGAGAGGAGAGATGGAGCCGGGAGGGGAGGGAAAGGAGATTTTGGGAAAAAGCGAGAGGGGAGATAGAAGCGAGAGGGCTAGAGACGGCAGGCGAGGAGGGAGAGACGGCAGGCGCACGAGGGAGAGAGGAAAGCTAGAGGAGAGTAGGAGGCAAGGGAGAGAGGAAGCGAGAGGAGCAGAGGAAGGCGACGAGGACAGAGATGGAAGGCGAAGGAGAGATGAAAGGCTCGAGAGGGAGAGAGGAAGGCGAGAGGAAGGACGAAGGCGCAGAGGAGAGAGGAAGCTAGAGGAAGAGAGCGAACGGAGAAGAGGAAGGCGGGAGGAGAGAGGAAGGCGGAGAGAGAGGGAAAGGCGAGAGGAGAGACGCAGGCGAGAGGAAGATGGAAGGCGACGAGATAGAGAGAAGGCCCGAGAGGCAGAGACGCAGGCCCGCAGAGGGAGAGAGTACGGCGAGAGGAGAACGTTCATCCGTAAGGGAGAGACGGCAGCGAGGCGGGAGAGAGGAAGGCGAGGAGGGAGAGCAGGAGCAAGAGAGAGAAGGAAGGCGAGACGAGAGATGAAGCGAAAGGGAGAGAGGAAGGGCGAAGGGAAGAGGGAAGGCGAGAGAGAGAGGGAAGCGGAGAGAGAGGAAGCTAAAGCAGAGAGAAGGCGAGAGGAGAGACGGAAGCGAGGGAGAGAGGGAAGCGCCAGAGAGGAGAGAGGAAAGGCGAAAGGGAGAAGGGAAGTCGAGACGAGAGAGGAGGCGGAGAGGAGAGAGGAAGCGAGAGGAGAGAGGAGGTCGAAAGGGAGAGAGGAAGCGACGAGGAGAGAGGAAGCGAGAGGGAGAGATGGAAGGCGAGAGGGACAGCACGCGAAGCGACAAGGAGACGAGGGAAGCGAGAGGAGAGACGGATGCAGAGACGGAGAGATGGAAGCGAGCAGGGAGAGAGAAGGCGAAAGGAGAGAGGAAGTGGCGAGAGGATGAGATTGAAGGCAGAGAGGGAGAGAGAATGCGCAACGGAGAGACGCAGGCTGAGAGGCGAGAGAGGAAGGCAGAGAGGGAGAGAGGAAGTCGAGAGGAGAACGGCAGGCGAGAGGGAGGGAGGAAGGCGAGAGGGAGAGGACGGCACAGCCGAGAGGAGAGACGCAAGCGATGCAGGGAGAAGAGGGAAGGCGAGAGGGAAGAGAGTCAGGCGGAAAGGAGGAGAGCAGAGGAGAGGAAGCGAGAGTGGAGAGTGAAGGCGATGAGGAGAGACGGCAGCGAGAGGAAACGGCAGCGCCGAGAAGGGAGAGAGAGAAGGCGAAAGGGAGATTAGAAGCGAGAAGTCGAGAGACGGCAGCGAAGAGCAGACTGGGAAGCAAGGATGAGAGAGCGAGGCGGATAGGGAAAAGAGGACGCAGCCGAGAGGGAAGAGAGGCGAAGGCAGAGGAGAGAGGAGGCAGAGGCAGAGAGGGAGGCGAGAGGAGAGCGCAGGCGAGAGGTGAGAGACGGCAGGCGAGAGGAGAGACGGCAGGCTCGAGAGGAAGAGAACGAGAGGAAGAGGAAGCGAAGAGGAAGAGACGCAGGCGCAGATGGAGAGACGGCAGGCGCACGAGGAGAGAGGGAAGGCGCAGAGCGAGAGAGGAAGGCGATGAGGAGAAGGACGAGGCGAGAGAGAGACGCAGCCGAGGGGAGAGAGGAAGAGCGAGAGGAAGAGGAAGCAAGAGGGAGAGAGGAAGGCGAGAGAGATAAGGAAGGCGACAGAGAGACGGCAGCGAGAGAGACGACGCAGCGAGATGGAGAGGGAAGGCGAGACGGAGAGAGGGAAGGCGAGAGGAGAGATGCGAAGGCGAATGGAGGAACGGCAGCGAGAGGGAAGAGGTGAGGCGACGAGGAGAGAGGCAGGCGAGAGGAGAGAGGAAGCGAGAGAGAGAGGGAAGGCAGATGAGGACGCAGGCGAGAGGTGAGAGATGGAAGCGAGAGGAGCATGACGGCAGCCGAGAGCGAGAGACGGAAGCGAGACGGAGAGAGAAGGCGAGAGGAGGCAGAGGAAGCGAAAAGCGAGATGGAAGCGAGATGAGAGAGGGAAGCGAGAGGGAGGGACGAGGGAAAGCGAGAGGGAACGACGGCAGCCGACAGGGAGAGACGGACAAGCGCGAGAGAGAGAGGAAGCCACGAGAGAGAGAGGAAGGCCGCAAGAGGAGAGACGGCAGCCGAAGGGAGAGAGGAAGGCGAGAGGGAGAGAGGGAAGGCGAAAGGGGAGAGAGGGAAGGCGAGAGGGAGAGAGGGAAGGCGAGAGGGAGAGAGGGAAGGCGAGAGGGAGAGGGGAAGGCGAAGGAAGGGAGAGACCGGAAGCGAAGGGAGAGAGGGAAGCGAGAAGGGAGAGAGGAAGGCGAGAGGGAGAGACGGCAAAGCGAAGAGGGAGAGAGGGGTAAGGGCGAGAGGGAGAGATGGAAGTGCGAGAGGAAGAGACGCAGGCGAGAGGGTAGAGAGGGAGAGGCGAGAAGGGAGAGATTTGGGAAAGGCGGAGAGGGAGAACGGGCAGGCGAGAGGGAGAGACGGCAGGCGAGAGGGAGAGAGGGAAGGCGAGAGGGAGAGATGGAAGGCGAGAGGGAGAGTTAGTGGAAGGAGAGTGGAGAGACGGCAGGCGAGAGGGAGAGAGGGAGGAGCGAGGAGGGAGAGGAGCGCGAGGCGGCGAGGGAGGGAGGACGGCAGGCGAGGGGAGAGGACGGGAAGGCGAGATGGGAGAGAGGGCGCCGAGATTTTGGTTGAGAGACGGGCAGGGCGAGAGGGAGGAGGAAGGGGAGGCGAGAGGTTGAGGAGTGATAGAGCTGGAGAGGGGCGAGAGGGAGAGCGAGAGTGGAGAGGGGACGCGCAGTGGCTGATGGAGAGGGGAGGAGAGGGATAGGCGGAGCGAAGGGAGAGACGCGCAGCGGAGAGGGAGAGAGGGAAGGCGAGAGTGGAGAGGGCCCCGAAGCCGCATTTACCTATTCCAGTCGATGACACTCGGCATTAACCAAGCCTGATTAACTTGTCTTATTCGCGGAAATAAAAGAAGGCTGAATCTCCCCCTCGGGTTTAATTTAATGCCAATAAAGCTCTTTAATTGCCGCGCTGAAATATTTTTCTTTTATCACGCATACCCTGAGGTGAATAAAATGTGAAAATGGCAACGTAAAAGAGGAGAAAGAAGCCATTAACATGAATTATGGCGACTCCCCGGCACTTTCATTACCGCTTGTTTACGTGTTCCGAGCTCTCGCCTCCGCCGCGCCGCCGCCGCGGCCAGCCACTACCGCCTACCGCTAAACCGCCGCCGCCGCCGCCGCCGCCCGTGCCTCAGGTGTTGCGGTGTGAGGGCGTGGTCGGGAGGTAGGGTGAGGGCCTGCGTGACCCAGAAGAGGGTGTTCTGTGAGGTGTGGGTCGTGTTTGTTTGTGTTTGTGTCTGGGTGTGTGTTATATGGTATGGGTGGGTGGTGTCTTGTTTCGTGAGGTGTGGTTTGTGTTGAAGTGTGGTTGTGTGTGTGTGTGTGCTGTTGTGTGTGTGTGTGTGTGTGTGTGTGTGTGTGTGTGTGTGTGTGTGTGGTGTGTGTGTGTGTGTGTGTGTGGTTAGCTTTGGTATCATGTTCGCATATCACGTCCCGGAAATAACATCATAGTGGAGTTTCATTTCCCAAAACTAGATGCCATGATGGTATGACATGACTTGTCAATGACGGTATTGCATGACCTGCCAATGATGGTTTTAAATGACCTGTCGATGAAAGTCTTGCATGACACATCAATGATGATATTGCATGACCTGTCAGTGATGGTATGACATGACCTGCTAATGATAGTTTTGCATGACCTGCTATTACAGAATCTAGGTTGCATGACCTGGCTTCGGTATTCATGACCCAAAACAGATGTTCCAATCTAAACAAAACACACGCAATGAAACACTATAATTCAAGATTCTATTGATACTCCATGACGACATGTTTACTGCATGACAAGGGGCAGACGTCATAGCTAGTGCTCATGGCGGGTCAACTGATATGACATGTGTATTATTACCCATAAATGTCGTCTACGGAAGTTATGAAATATGCAGAATGTCATGAATGCATGTCACAGTACCAATGCCGTCCATATACTACTGCATGACAAGCAGGTAAGTCATATTATGGTATGACAAGGACTTGGTAGGAAAAAATATATTTATATTAGATTCATTAACCCTAATGCAAGTAGTGATAGTAATTGACACAATAGGGGGGCAGGAGCCTTAACTATGGCATTATATGTCTTTACACACACACACACACATACATACACACATGTATATGGTATAACGGATACAATGTATATATGGGTATAATATAT
>NW_020869968.1:0-10000 GCF_003789085.1 Penaeus vannamei
GTGAATGGCTGGAGTAAACATAGTAAATCAAGATAAACAACGATGAGTAAATAATGATTGTAAATATAATGAGTTAAATAATAGTTGCACTTTACATTTTATTATTTCTATGAAGAATAGAAAACACTGCAATTTGAAATGTTCATCCCATAATAGGTTAAATATTAGATTAAAATTCTGTGTAGCAACTTTATAAAGAACATCATTGCATCTTTATATGATTATATAACTTTCTTATAAAGACTAAATAGCCCCCTTATAACCATTTCCTAGAACACTTATAAAGTCTGCATAGTTTTACACGGACTACATAGCCTGCTTATAAAGACTACATAGCGTCCTTACGAAGAACTACAAGAACTACATAGTCTCTTTATAAAGACTTCAAACTCTCCTTATTAAGACTACATCGCCTCTTTATAAAGATTGCGTTGCCTCCTTGTGTTAAATGGACAAAAGAAAATTAATTAAATTCAAATGTCAAGCCCTTTACACAGGTAAAGGATCTTCAATGACCCATGAACGAATGTCTACGGTACAAAGCCATTGCTATCGGATACGTAATTTCTGAAAGCATGGACGATTTCTTTTCTTTTCGTCTGTGACACGTAGAGCAGCGGTGCATTCCAGAATTCGTGGCAGTGGACGGTGTAATGACGAATTATTTAAGAGCGGGAAAGGATAAAACGTCATAAAGATATCAAGTTTCTTCTCTGCGCTGTCATTCGTCATCCAATTTGCATTTCGACCTAGGTATTCCATGGCATATGATGTCGCTTGCAGGACACTAAGCCAGTTTCGCTTCAAATCTTCTGATACAGACACGAATACGTACACGGCATATGCACAAGGTCTATTAAAGGGATCAGCAACCTTTTGAACATAGTGTGCCAGTTGATAATTAATGCATTCTTATTCATAACCGTTGCAAGTTTTTTTTTTCAGACTGTAGAGAAGATGTAGAGAGACGCATTCATAACAAAATGTAATATTTGTAGCATTAGTTTTTTTGTAACAGAGAATACATGTTTTATATTTTAGATTTAACCCACCATATTATCTTCTATTCTTGTAGCATTTAGTTTTTTTTTTGTAACAAAAAATACATGTTTTATAATTTTAGATTTATACCCACCATATTATCTTCTATTCTTGTAGCATTTAGTATTGTTTGTTACAAAAAATAGATGTTTTATAATTTAGATTTATGCCCACCATATTATCTTCCTGTTTAACTTTTTTTTGGTCATCTGAATCACATGACATGCCATAGACAAGGGCTCTCGTGCCACGTCTAGCACTCGTGCCATAGGTTGCCGACCTCTGTTATATCCTTTTTGATGACGTTGGTGAGCGCTTGCAATTTTGTTTGTGTGTGTGGGGGGGGGAGGGTGTTTGTTTGTGTGTGGGGGTGAGGATTGATTGTTTGTTTGTGAAGGGGAAGGTGTTTTTGTTTCTGTGTGGGGGCTGGGGTGAGGAGGGGGTCTTTGTATGTATGTGTGTGTTTGCGTGAGTGTGTGGAGGAGGGTGTCTCGAAAGAGGAGGCTCGAACGGGAGTCGAGGTTTAGACGCTCAGCCGGTGCCGCTCCTCCAGATCCAGATTTCGAATATGACATAATCGTGACAAGGGATAAGGCGATCCGGGAGCATTTCCAAGGCTCGGGCGTCGAAATATAATCTTTTAGGGCGAAAACCTCGGTGAGGATAAGTTAGAACTGCCCTCACGGACGCACCATCAAAAGTGCTTCATAGTAGACTGCGCCAAAGGATAAAGATTTGGCCTTTTTGGGCGGTTTAAAACCTTTCGAGGGAGAGGAGGTCCAGGCAATACCTCATCTTCGACCCCTTCGTAGAGAGACAGTTGGTTCATTCCGTTCCTGAACAGTCCTTCCGCAACGTGCACATGCGAGGCAGCGAGCCGGCCACTCTGCGCCTTCTGCAGAGCTTCAAGGAAGGGCAGGACAGGGAGAGGGAGCGGCGAATCCCCCACGGAACAGTCACCAAGTGCATTCGTAGTCGATGTTCAAGGCTACGGGACAGGAAGGCGGTCAGTGGGTCACACAGGTGCTGAGGCCCATCGATGACAGTTCAGCCAAGGTGGAGAAAAGAGGTAGCCCTGGCTTTGCGCTTACCATGTTTATCGTAAAGCTAGCTTGTAGCTGGCCTCCGTTGCATTGTTTTTGCGACAGAGCTAGAAAGTGTCACTCACGTACGCGGCTTGACAGTCATGGAAACACCAGGGCGCTGTGTGTGCTGACGCGAGCGCCAAGGGCCAACAGGTCTCATACTCGTTTATCTCGTTGTATTCACGTACCGTACTCCTCATTGCGGTACGATATATTTTCGTCTTAAATTAATTTTAACTTTTTGTTTGCTCCTTCGAATCACATGCCGTGCCATAGACAAGCGATCAGCGTGCCAAGTCTGGCACGCGTGCCAAAGGTTGCCGACCCCTTGTCTAATACATACACGCATGCACATTCACTGCATGCGTTTATGTATAGATAGATAGATAGATAGATAAATATAGATATATATAGATATACATATACATGTACATGTACATATACATAGATGTGTTTACACAGACATACACACATACACACACACACACACACACACACACACACACACACACACACACACACACAACACACATACACACACATATATGTACAATATTATATATATATACATATATGTAATATATCATATATGTACATATAACATATATGTACATATACACATATATGTACATGTATATATGTACATATATTTATATGTATACAAATGCGCGCACACACACACACACACACACACACACACACACCACACACACATAAATATATATATATATATATATAATATATTATATAATATATATATATATATATATATATATATGTGTGTTGTGTGTGTGTGTGTGTGTGTGTGTGTGTGTGTGTGTATATATATATATATATATATATATATATATATATATATATATATATATATATATATATATAGCGATATTTCGTCATCTTTAAGAGCAGAAAGGGCGAAGGCGCTCACGGCATTTCGCAAGGTAAGAAGCCAAAAGGAATAACTAAATTCTTGAAATCAACCCCACTTTGGAGTTAGGAGAGGGTGAGACTCCCCCCCCCCCCCTTCAGTGCCTCGCTCGCCACCCGGTCACCGGAGCGTTCCCCTGGGATCTGACCTGAGCTGACCCTCTCTCACGCGCGACCAGAACACCCAGGGAGGCGATTAACAACATCCAACCCTCCTCCTCCTCTCCTCCTCTTCTCTCTCTCCTCCCCTGTTCTCCCTGGTTCCATCTTCTCCTCATCTCCTTCGGTGTCCTTGCTCCCCTCTCGCCCTTCCTTGTGTCCTTGGCAACCGCATCCGAGGGGAAAGGGGAGCGGGAGGGAGGGAGAGAGGGAGAGAGGGAGGGTGAAGGGGGATGGAGGGAAATGGAGATACATCGCAAGGCAGCTTCTACATTTTAAATCCTTTTTATGTCATTAAATAAATCGAATTCGCCTTTATTTCCTCCTCGATTTGCGCGCATTTAAAAGCTATAGTATCTTTAAATGATAATGTCTGTACAGCATGCGCTATGACAGGAAGTTAGGTGAATGGAAAAGGATTATGGGATTAGCAGTGTGGGGGGGGGGGGAGAGGATAGGGGACGAGGGACATGGACATGGTCGTGGGGGCGGGGGGCTGACCATGGAGACGGGTACACATCGCTGTAGGAAGAAATTTATAGATTCATGTTCACACACCTACGTCGTCGCCCTCCATTCCTCCTACGGCCAGCTAAAACCATATAAAAATATATATATATCTTACCATATAACAGTTATGCCTTCACCTAGCCGTAACATAATATCCAATTAATAATCGAACGTATTACATAGGTCACTAATCAGAATTAAATTCGGGATTTTATGAATTTGTTATTATACTATATTCAATCATGGTTAAAAATGAAATTTATTTTTAACTGACTTTTTAGTCTATAGCACGGGCATTTTCTCATTCTTGGTGATTCCGTGATAGTAATTACTATATTATAATTTATTTATCTCTTAGCATAACGTAGGCATGTAGCTATTATTGATTTTTGTGATAAAATCTGCTATTCCTTCTTAGTCTTACACTCCAGACACTAATCTGACTGCAATATAATGATATCCACTAATTAGCTAGACTGTGATTTCTTAACAACCACCAACATATCAAATTACATACATATTATAAGTTATTTTAATTAAAATATACGAATTATTAATATAAACTCAGCCTATACTCAATATCAATACATATATATACACTACAGTATATTTATATGATATATATATATTTATATATAATTATTAAATAATATTTATATAATATATTATTATATATTAATGCGTACTACTGATATATATATATAATTAACAATACTGAGGTTTGATGTATTTGTGTGTTAGTGTGTGTTGTTGCTTGTGTTATTAGAGTGCCTGTGCCTATTGTGTGGTTGACTGTCATGGTGTCCTATATAACATAGGTCTATGCCCTACTATGACTTGTCGTATGGTTATCGTTTACTAATGTTTGACTATATGTTAGCTACTTATTCATTGATACGTTGTATTGATTGTTTGTGTGATGTGTAGTTAGTTGATTTATGTTGCCTTTGTGTTAGTGTTATCTTATATTATGGATATAGTTGGTATAGTGTTGATATTATTATGGGTTTTGGTGGTATTGGCTTTATGGATATTATGTATTCGTATAATGTTACTGTTAATGGGTATACATTTATTGATATATTACTCGATATCTACGTATTATATACTACACTATATCTTATATCTAATTATGATCTATACGTAGATCATACTTATTACCATATAGAGATGCGTGTGTGGTGTGTAGTGTTGTGTGTGCTGTGTGTGTGCTTGATAGTGTCTAGTGTGTTGTAGTGTTTGTGTGCTGTGCTGCTTGTGTGTTGGTGTAAGTTGATTGGACTCGTGTGTGTGTGTGTGTTGTAGTTGTAGTGTGGGTGTTATATGCTGTGTGTGTGTGTGTGTTGTTAGTGTGTGTTGGTGTGATGTGTGGTGTGTTGTGTTAGGTGTCTGATAGTTTGTTGTTCAAGTCAGGTGTTAGTTTGTGCGTGTAAACTCCAGTAAATGTTCATATGGTAAGCCTTATATATACTAAGTGGGTGTCGTCGTCAGCATTCGGTGGTTGCTTATGATGTGGGTTATCGCATTTGGCTTTGTTCAACAGGGTAATATTTTCATTTTACTATTCTATCCTTTTGTTAGAAAACGGTTAAAACCTACCTTTACAGCCTTCCGCCATATATATATACCTGCTGTGTACACACACACACACACACAGACACACACTCCACACATCACCACACACACACACACATTATTATCCACGACACACACATCCACCACACACACACACATCATCTTGGCGCAGCATCCATCATAGTTATTTATATTTTATTCCTAGTTTATACCTTAGTTTATCTATTTACTATCTATTATATATATATATGTTATACCTGGTCTTAGTATCTTCTTCCTTTGGCATTATAGTTATTTTATAGCATACGAATAACACACACACACACACTCAACAGCACTAACACACACAACAACACATGACACACACATTCTCGACACACACATCAACACATCGGGTCTGGCCCTGGGGTAGGTTGTGTTTTGGTTTGTGTCTGGCACACACACGGTATCACACACACACCATCTACATTCACACACACACACACATTTCATAATATTAATAGGTATCGTGGGGGGGGTAGTATAGTGATTATAGTAAGTATATAGGTGAGGTATATTACTATGATTATATTATTATTATATAAATACACAGCACATTTCACGACAACACACACACTCTCAACATCACACACACATCACACACACACACCACTATCACACATAGCACACACACAACCACACATCAACATTGTGTTTCACGACGCCAGGCGGTTTCCATTTACATATATTACTGAGTGACTTATGTCATATTATATATATATAATATTTATATTATTATATATATTTAACTATATATATATGTGTGTGTGTGTTGTGTGTGTGTGTGTGTGTCTATATATATATATTAGGGTATTGCTAAGTATATATATACTAATTATAGTGGAGTATTTTTCTATCTGTACTTACTTTATTATCTTCATATTGGAGGTACTAGGAGCTTAGGACTCTCTATAGTATGTAATGTATTGTTATGTTATGTATGGTAATGTATGTATGATATAGTCATATATATATACATAGGTGGCCTTTGCCTTGTTGTGTTGTATGTGGGTTGTGTGTTTGTGTGTGTGTGTGTGTGTGGATGTCGTGTGTGTGTGTGTGGTGTGTGTTGTGTGTGTGTGTGGTGGTGTGTGTGTGTTTCGCTGTGGTATGCTGCTGTGTTTATGGCTTGTTGTGGTTGGTGTGTGCTGGTCTGCTCTGTGTGGTGTTGGTGTTGTGCGTGTTGTGTTGTTCGTGCTTGGTGTGTGTTTGTGTGTGGTTGGCGACGTGTGTTGTGTTGCGTAACTCAAGATTTGTAGTTATGTGTTAAACCATGCTTTTTCATAAAGAGTAATATAAATTTATATTTTCCATAATTATAGTTTACCTTTTAAGATTTGTATCTGAATAACATTCATACTTCTACACATATATTTAAAAGTAAATTATGGATTTTGGGGGGGTAAAAACACCCACCACAACACTACACACACAAGAACACAAACACACACATCACACACACACCACATACACTACAACACACTACTACACACACACACATATATATATTACCCTAATTATAGGTTAATCAACACATGAGGGGTTACTTATTCTTATATACCGTACCTTTTATATATCTTCTAATTAATGAGTTTCGCTTAGGCTATATTACTACTTCCTACATTCCACTATGCACGATTTTACTAGTAACATATACAACACACACACACACACTCACACACCACACACACACACACAACATACACACACACACACACACACACAACACACACTACACACACCACACACACACACACACATATATAGCAACACACACACCACACACAACACACACAACACACACACATATATAATATACATGTATACTTATATATAATAATATAGGGTGAGTCACATGGTGTTCGCCTTTGTGCGCCACACCATTATTGATCTTCTATCATTATACTAATGCTTGAGCACCGATTATATATATTCTAACTTATCAGTATACTATATATATATACCAGTTGCGCCAATCGGGGTTCCTTTTTCTCGCCTCTCTCTGTATATAATACAATTCACACGAGCACACCACCTATGACCATACCTCCCCACTTTCCCTCCGAAATAACTAAACAGCACTACGAGGACACGAACAGGCACACGCACACACACACACACACACACACACACTACAGCACATAGCCACGACTAGCACGAGCCTCACACACACACACTCGACACCACACACACTATTACTCATATATTATATATATTCTCATATATAGTATAGCTCTATATTACCTTGTGCCTGGTGTGTGTGGTGTGGTGTGTGTGTGTGGTGTCGCGTTGTGTGATGTCGCTGCGTGCTGTCGTGATGCTCGTAACTCAAGAAATGTATACTTGTAACTCACACACCATGCTTTTTTCATAAAGGGAATACTTTATCATTATGTGGAGTTTTACCTTTGTAAATGAAAATAAAACCCACATCACATATAAATATATATGTGTACACACTTACACAACAAATACCAACAGGACACACATTTTCCACATCATGGGTCGATAGTTAGTATATATGTCGTGAGGGACGGTTAACAAGAGTGCTTATTTCTCTCGTCTCTCTTCAATTCACGTTGGTCGCCTGCCATTCGCACCCACATCAACACACACAACACACACACACACAACACAGAGCGAGCACCACTAGCACCTCAGCACATTATAACCTATAATATATAAGTAAATATACGACTACTATACGATATATGTATCATATTCTATTAGTCATATAATATATCTTTGGATATCTTATTTCTTCTCGTCTTTTTCCATCGTTCTATTCATGTTAATATATAAATATCGCTACATTAGCCACCACACAACACATTCAACACACTCACCACAACTCACAAATCACACACAAAACATAGCACAGACGACCAACACCGTACAGCCAGTACACGATCCCCGATAGCGTTTCAAAGAGGATGTTCTTTTTCCACCACACATCAGTCCTTCTTCTCGTCGAAACATCATCACACACATTCTAACTCACACATCACACTACACACACTACTCAGACTCACTGCACACATCACAACACACAACACACGACACATAATATATTATTATACTGAGTAATAATATATATATATATAATAATATATATTAATATTATATAAAAATATCACCACATTCACACAACAACACTCCACACAAAGTGGCGCACAACACACACACACAGACAACACACTATACAGCACAAACCACACAACGACAACACACAACACAAGCAACACAAACACACACACATCTCTGTTTTACTGCCTTCTCGTGATTCCGCCACGACACACGAACTCATATTATACCTTTATATATATAGCTATATGCGTGAGAGCTATATAATAATATACGTTCGTACTTAATAGTACCGATTTAAGCGAATCAAGAGTAGTCATATAGATAGTACTTGTTGTTGTGGTGTGTGTGTGTGTTGTGTGTGGTGTGTCGTGCTGTGTGTTGTGTGTGTGTTTGCTGTGTTGAGTGTGAGTGTGTGTGCTCTGTGTGGTTATCTTATATCATGTATTTACTACCTTCATTATACATTAATATATATTATTATATATATTATATTGTCTGGATCTATAACGATATTCGATTAATTAATACTGTGTGTTATAGTGTGTGTTGTGTGATGTGTTGTGTGTGTCTGTAGTGTGTGTTGTGTTTCCGTAGGTGTTTAGGTCGGTGGGTGTGCCTGTGTGTTGTATGTAGGGTATAGTATTACCTATTTCTATACTATACTATCAATGATACTATTATTTCTCTATAATTTTCATATACTGGAGATTTAATATATATAATATAATGGTGGTCTCGTGTATGTGGTGTGCTTGACCGTGATTTTGTTGCTTGATGTGTGTGTTGCTAGCTGTGTCGTGTTGTCTTGATTGTGCGTTTGTGCGGTGAGGTTTCTCAGATTTCTGATTTTCCTACATAAGAGTTAACACAATAAAATGGAAGAAAAATTATATTATTATCCAGTACTAGTAATACAGTCGCGCGATGAGAAGCATGGTTTTTATACATATACATTTTCTTTGAGTTACGTAACCAGCATAAACTTTTCTAGCATAAAATCCAAATGTTGTAGAATATAGAAAGTTATACCATATTATGGTAAGTTCAGTTCTCCAGTTTACAATAATATTTCTACTTAAACATTACCCACAAAGAGGCAATAGCAAAAAAAAGCAAAAGAATAAGTAAGGCCTGCGACATCCCAACTATTGAGAAACATATACACACCACAAGATCAATTATTAAGCATGTCACTTTTTATGAGTCACGTGGCCTCGTGGACTCATGAACCGCTCAGGTGATAGGCCCGCAGGTGAAGGATAGACACGTGCACTGGCAATAAAGTTCACATAAAGTTAAACAATGCCTTGAGTTGTGTGGAGATTATAGGCCAGTGTTACTGAGCATGTCGGGTGTTACGAGGTATAAAGAAATTGGGTGAATAAGATATTCATCGATAAATGTTAATTGCACATGCACTGATTGTAATGTGAGAATATGAGGATTATGGTATGTGGGTTACGATGCATATAAAGAAATTGCGAAAATATATATAATAAGATTCCACATAATAGATTAACATGCGGCAGTTGATGTGAGATATTGAGGAATTATTTGGTATGAGGGTATTATAAGCT
>NW_020869968.1:17500-27500 GCF_003789085.1 Penaeus vannamei
CTGTCCCTCATTTATTTATTTTTCTCTTTGTTCTCTCGTGTGTGACTAAGCGATGACTGTTTTGTTGTCAGTGGCTTGCTTGTAGCGCATTATTCACCCCATCCATGTTGATATTATGGTAAATTTGCAGCATAAATAACCAGTATTATTGTCGATCAGCTGGATGATTGGAGTGTTAAGTAATTCCAGCTGCTGCTGCACCTGTTTATCCTCTGGTAATTGCCAGCAGACATTCATCAGGTATATTGTACGAAGATCGAGCTTGTTCATTATTGCTGTGTTCAGAACTCCTTTTTTTGCTCTCTCGACACCCTGTCAGGCCCAGCAGGACGATAAGGCCACATTCGGAACCCACCAAGGTCCTCATTACCCACTATGCTACCAATTATACCGGTGTCTCTCATTGCACACACTACTTATATTATATAACTACTCTGATGCATATGTAATTTGATCTACAATAGGCAAACACAAAAATAATAGGTAGAGGTTACCAAGAGCGATGTGCAGAGATGGAGGGAAATGCACACTGCCATCCTATAGAGCATTATAAATAGAGTAAGAAACAACACAGGTACAGTTGCAGCGGCCTCATATTCACGTTAAATGACAATTATATCCCCCGCATATCACCATTCCGAGACCTATGTCCACAGCGCCCTCACATAGAGTTTTTAATGCCCATTTTCTATTAGTTGGCACGAAGTACTAATAAATGGAGGGATGCAGGGGGGCTTGTCTTCCTGTCTAGGGAATAGATAGAAGGTAGGAAGGGTTAGGTTGGCTTTTTGGGTTAGCATGATAGTCTGGTTTTAGACTCTCGGTGACAATTTCTTGGTAACAATTATGAACAAATTTTTGATAACAACAGTTGAAAAGTTTCATGAAATTACTTTCCAACTTTTTTATGATTACCTGCAATTGTTGCATTCAAATACTATTGTGATGTCGTCTCAACCTGCTCACTCGGTTTCAAAGGTGGGCATGATGGATGAGATGAACAGCTTGTCCCAAACGCCAGAATTGGGGTTCCATACAGTAAAAACACCTTGTCCATCTTGACCAACTTGTTGGATGAGAAGTTCCGAATGCAGCATAATGAACCATTCCAAGTTTGTACTTTGCCAGAATATGATACCAGTGGCCATGTCCCAAATGAATGGTGATGTGTTGGGAGGCATTTTGCCCTGACCTCTCAGCAAGTGAGTTGGACTGTGGGTCCTATTGGAGAATATATGACTATAAGATATAGCTAAAGATAAATAGGCCATACTACCTTGTGGTATTATGCTATGAGAAAGAAAGAAACAAACAAACAAAAAATCAGCCTTCTTGTATTAATGTTTTAAAGTTACATAATTCATTGGATCTGGGTGCTTCACTGGCCAGAAGTGGCCCAATATCTGGGCATTAGGCTTACTTGAGTGGTGACTTTCCCGGGTGGGTGGCATGCAGCCTCAGCCCACACATACACTGAGACTCCTTGCACAGACTCTATAGTATCCTTCTTGGTAGTCTCTAACTCTGTGCAATAATAGTAATAATAATAATAATAAAAAGAAACATTTTGTTATTTTTTTTTTTTTTTCTTTTAAATATTCATTCTGTAATACATCCTGCATTCCTGGTCACATTGTGCAGAAATAATGTCCTCCCTGGATGAAGTGTCCTCCCTGGAGCCGGCACTCTTCCAGTCATGGCTCACAAATGGTAAATTCTATACTCATTTACTGATGAAAATATTACAAGAGCTGGCACTCTTCCAGTCATTGCTCATGGATGGTTCATTCCATACTCATTTATTGATAGAAATAATGCAAGCACCCCTTCCAAAATACCCACTTAGTCTAAATACACTTCAAGACCTCTGTGCACTCGTTATTCCCCTCACTCCAGCCTTCAACCAAAACTCTCATGATGGTATATTCACGTCACCTGGCCATCAACCAAATTTTTTCATGACATGATAATCATGTGACCTCTATCTAAGGGGTTAACCGCTATGATCCAGATGATGTGACCATGTCATGAGATAATTTGGCCAAGTAGTGGCTGAGATGAACATACAGTCGGGAAGAAATTGGTGCTTAGGTGACATGAACATGCTGTCATGAGAATTTCGGCTGAAGGCTGGAGTGATTGAAATTACACACAATGTGTACACAAAGCTCTTGAAAAGTAATTAGACTCACAGGGCAATTAGGAAAGGGCTCTTGCCTTAATTACATTGATAAACAAGTGTGGAATGTACCATCCGTTAGCCATGCTTATCAGAGTGGGAGCTTCAAGTAGGAGCCTTGTTATGGAAAAAATGAAAAAAGTGTTATTTATTGTTATTACTGTTGAACTGATTTATGGATTGCCTAGAGAGATGGTAGAGATTCTGTGCAAGGAAAATAGTCTTTTACCATCCAGATAAAGTAAATCAGATACCTGAGTGTGTGACCGGCCAATGAACCACACACCCATCTCTCTCAAGTAAGCTTAATGCCCATGTTTTGGGCCGTGTGATAGTAGTGAAACATCTGGATTCAATGGGTTAAGGATTTATGTTGTCGATTATCAGTATTATGATACAGAAAAACAGATTTGACTATAAACGATGAAACCATAAGATGAACCTTGTATATCAACACATTGCCTCCTGGAGTAAACTTATCAACTTCTTCCATCAACACCTTGCTCTTGTAGGTACAAGCTGTGTATTCAATGCTGTCCATCTTTTTCTCATATAAGTTTTTTTTTTTTGTTTTTTGTTTTAATCTATGGTACCATGCATTGATATACAATGATCTGAAAATTCAATCAAAGATGTGAACAGTAACTAACGATTGGACTTTGCTACAGAGGCATGACATGTGCATTATGTTTTGTTTTCGCTAGCCTCCAGTTGTAAGGTGCACTTCTGTTGGTCCTCTATAAAGGGGTGTTAACTATTGGATAACATTTCTCTAGCATGCTTCTCTTGTTTTGACAAGACTCTGAATAACAGGATAGTGTCAGTCATTCAAATTGACATATAACTAGCTGACATATTTTCATTAAGTCTATAGAAATGTCACTGCGCTAATTACAAAGTAAAAAGCTAGATACTAGTATTTTGACTGTAACATAATAACATAGTTTGAATAATGCCTCGACTCTTATACATTTACTCAAAAACAGCAATAGGTTTAGTTTTCCATTATTAGATCAATGGAAATGGAGCATCAAAGTGTGATATCACTGGGGTGTATCTGACTATGCTGTCATGCAGAGTAATGAAGTGGGCCAAGATGACTGTTCACTCTTACTTCACTACTATTTTTCTGCCTCTTTACACATGTTTATGCCTAGTGTGTACATGTAGCCATCGTTGTCACTCAAAACAGACAAACTGTGTAAGAAAACACTAGGTAGATTATGCAACATCTATGTGCAGATTTGCATACTATGTTTGGTTAGTAGGTCATGAAGCTCGATTCGTTAGCATATCAGAAATGAATTCGATGATCTAATGTGGTGCGTTGACTATCTAATTACATTTAATCATGATGCCACCAATTATTTCAAGAATCAAATATAGAGGGTCATTAATCTATATGCTACATACATAATATCTAAAACTGATAGCCATAACCAAAAGGCCCCAAAGTGCACATCATACACTTGTTCATGTCTAGTTCTCGCATCGTGACTGTTAATTCAAATCTGCTTTAATGACAGTGAATTTTCCAAGATTATATGAATATATCTGTATATTGCTTAAAAGTGACCATATTAATGAAGTCATATAATGTAGGTCAGTAGTGGTATATAGTGATTGTACATTAGTAAAATATGTATAAATTCTATGTAATAGTATGATACTGTACTGTTAGTGAATTAAATAATACCATTTGGTATGTATTTATGATATGTCAGATATGACAATAAGAGTGATCTAAAATGAAGAAGTAATATTAGGGTTGATATACATGTATGTCTTATTTTTATACTGATATTGCTCTTATTTTATTAAATTCTCACTAGTATCTCGTAATGCTCTCAGTATTACGATAACGATTGCTCCTCATGAATATTATCCTCTATGTACTTCACTATATTATGTTGTGTCATATATATCAGTGTAGTATAATTATTGTTATGAGTAGATATCTTCTTTTTTGTTATATGAAAATTGCATGATAAGAAACCCAGCAGCTTTTATTCAAATTTGAAAAAAAAGAGAAGCACCAAAGTCCTGAGCATTGAATCATTGCATACACATCATCAATCATTGAAAAATTAAACACAAATAGTTACAATAAACCAGACACATGAAGGCTCCTACATGGACAACGTTTCAAAGAAAAGTATAAAAAAATTTTTTGCATTTGGAGCAACACATTTTCTTCCGTAAAAAAGCAGGACCCCTGTAGGTCAAAATTAGCATGTAAGATAAGCATCAAATATAGTATATATTCTGCTGGTGGCATCAAGAGTGCCACCAGAAGATGTGGGCAGACCTTGTCCACCGCAGCAAAAGGCTAAAACAACCTTTAGATTGCCCAGTTGAGCCATGCCTGGGATGTAGGCTGAGTCTGACGGAATCTTAGTTCTGTACCCAGTCTGTCTGTACAACATAATCCGAGAGAGCAGTAGACAATCTATCTGTCAGCTACACACAAGATGACAAAAATGCATGTCGCAATAGTTTCTGGTAAAGAGAGGGTGAACAAGCTACATCACACTCTCTCAATAGCTTTTTCAATGCACATATAGAAAGAAATCATCTGGTGGGTTAACTCTTGCACTTTCCAAAATATATTCGAAACTCCCAACAACTTCTTGAAGCTACGAAAATAAATCCTATTGCCAAAGTGCATTTTTCAAGTCGGAGCTGCACCGTAATTAGGTAAAATTAATGTTGCTAAAAGCAAACAAAAGGATGTTACTATAATTCAACAAATAAAATGGTAAAATTTCATCTAAAAGATCAAAACATGTGACTATTTAATAGTTCATCAGAAATCAAACTGGAATATTCAGCCTAATGAGCTCTGCTGCAAACCAGAATATGGTGAAAAACAGGTTTAAAATGATAGATTCCCCCTTATAACTTAAAAAGATTATGAATATAACCTATATTTCTATTATTCATCATATCCTATCTATCTATCTATCTACTTATCTATCTATCATCTATCTATTCTTTCTATCTATCTATCTATCTATCTATCTATCTACTATCTATTCAATATATCAATCTATCCATATATATACATATAATATATAATATTTATGTTGTGTATAATTATATATGTTTATATATATATATATTATATATTATAATATATATAATATATATAATATAAATAATTATAATATATAATAATATATTAGTCATATATATATAATTATGATATGTATATATATAATTATATATATCCTAATATATTATATATAATAATATATATATATATATTATACATATATATATATATAAATTATATTATTTAAAATGTATATATAATATATAGTGTATATATAATATGCCTACTATATCTATATATATATATATGTATATTGTATATATTATTATAATATATTAATATAATATTACTGTATTATACATGTATATATGTTATATCATAATATATATATATTATATACTATGCTATATGTATTATGTAATATTATATACATATATATACTATTATATACAATATATTTATATTATATATATATATTTGACATATTATATTTTAATAATTAATATTTATACATGTGTAGTGCGTCTGTGATAATGTATCATACATAGAACATATACAATAATATAATATATATTAATAATAATTATATATAATATCATATAAATATATATACATAATTATTCATATATGTTATATTATGTATATATTATGATATATGTCATAATATATATTATGATTAACACATAAATATACTATATACATATAATACTAAACATATAGTATAATCACAACACACACATATATATAATGATTAATATATATATATACCATATATATATATATATATATATTAACTAGTATTATATATCATATAACATATTATATATATATACATATAGTATACACTAATAATATAAGTATGATTATCATTATACATTATATATATATAATATAATAATATATATATAGCATATAGTACTATATAATAATATATATATATATTGATAATATATAATATAATCATATTTGATATATCAATATATAAATAATATATATTAATTATATAATGTATATAATATTATATTTAATGATTAATATCAAATATAATATATAAATATATATATATTAAATATTATATAGTATTAATATTAATATGTATTATAATATTATAGAGTATAATTATATGATAGATATATTTTAAAACATATATAATATATATATACAATATATTAATTAAGTATATATTACATTAATATATATAATATCATTATAATCATAAATAATATATATATAGTCGATATATTATATATATACATCATATATATATATATATAATCATATATATTATAATTAACATATATATTAAAATATCATTATATTAATATTAATATACCTATATATATATATATATATACCATAATATAGATCTAACATTTTATTGTACATATTAATATAAATAATTACATATATAATAATACTAATAAATAACTTATATATGATACATATATATATAATATATCATATAATATATAATAACACAAATATTAATAGATATAGTGGTTATTAGATATATATATGAGTATATAGATATGTAGTGATAAGTATGATATAATAATGAAATTAGTAATATTAAATATTTAATCACTAAGATATATATTACTATAAATAATATAAAAGTATTATAGGAGATATATAGGGATATTTATAGAATAATATGGCAGATTATTAAATAGTTAATATATAATAAATATACAGAATATATAGAGATAGTTAAATAAGTTATAATAGTACTATCTAATATATATTATAATATGATAGTATAGATATATATTTGATTAATATATACACACATATAGTTATTTATGTACGATATATAATAGTTAGAATATGTGATAGGGTAATAAGAGGTAGGATGAGATAGTAGGTATATAAGGTATTATATTACCATCACAGACATAGTATATTTAATGCATATAGAAGTAGAAGGTAATATATTAGAGTAATGGTATGATAGATAAATAATAATATACTATAGATAAATAATAAGTAATTACGCACATTAACTATATAATATATATGCAGTGATAATATAGTATGAGTATAAGGTAATGGAGATGGAGAGAGTATTGGAGATGTAGTATAATTTAATTATAGGTGTATGTAATATATAATAGATATATGTGTATATTAAATATTTATATATATGTGGAATAACAATAAGAGCGTAAAAATATGTGATTAATATATTGATGAATATATACTGTATATACATATGGATCATATGAATACTAGAATAGTATTATTTATGGATATTTATATAATATATTATGGGATGAATATATATTTGATGATATATGAGGGTAGGAGATAAGTATTAGTATATTGTAGATAATATAGGTGTGGAGAAGGTAAATAAACTATATTATAATGATAAATGTAGTTAGTATAATAATAATAGATATTAATGGATAAGTATATTATATAATTATATATATATAATATATGTAATATATTGCCAATATTATTGTATGTTTTAAATACCACTTCCTAATGTATATTTAATTATATATTTAATATATGTATATTTATATATGTGTAGATGATATGTATTTCATATTGATATGGTATATGTCATCAATATGTATATGCCATATCAAGCTAATATCATACATGTAGAGAAGTCGAGACGAATATACGATAATATATTATATTATACTATATTACTAATATATAATAAATGATATGTGTAAGAATATATATGAATAAGATAAGAGTAGAAATAAATATAGGTAATATAATATTAATATGTAAATAGTTATACATAAAAACTTAGATATTATATAAGGAGATATATAATATGAAATAATAGTAGTATATAAATATATTAGAATAGATATAATTTAATATATACAGAATATATGAGATAGAGTATATAATGTTAAAGTATATATATATATAAGTATAATATATGTGAATATATCATATATATATATATTATTATAATATAATATAAAAAAATATATATAGTGTCAAATATATACATAAGTATACTATGTATAAGTATATATAGTATAGAAATTAATAATAATTCTATATATATATGTTAGATAGGTTAACATATTAGGTATATATATATTATATATATATATATCATAGTATTAATATGATATATATATGATATATGATCTTCATATGTATGGTATAATTCATGTTAGTTAAGTAGGGTATAATATATTCGATGTATATATGTTTTAAGTATTTGTCATAATTTATGTGGTATATTATCATGATATTATAATTGTATATATTGCATATTTTAGGTATGTTTCATATATATAGTTATATATTTCTATGTATGTATATTATTTACGATGGTTAGTATATATTTCATACATGTATGTATAAATTTCACATGTATGTATATATTTCTATATGTATGTCTTATATATATTTCATATTTATGTATATATAAATGTATGTATATGCTATATATATTCATCAATTGTGTATGATATTGCATATTTGTTGTATATGAATGCTATATGTTATTATATGAATTCATATGTATGTATAATATATTCATTATGTATGTATTAATATTTCATATGTTTGTAGATAGATATATTCATATGTTTGTATTATTTAACAGATATGTATGTATATATTTTATATGTTTGTATATATTTCATATGTATTATATAATAATTTTCATATGTATTATATTGATATTTCCATTATATATGCAGTATGTATATATGATTACATATATATAATATTACTGATATATATAATAATGTATAATAAAATTAATATATATATATATATATTAATATATTTGTGATAATATATAGTATATAACAATTACCAATTCATTCCATACATGTACATTATATACATACATACAGACATACATACGGGATACAATGAATACAATACAGTACATACAGTACATATCATATCATACATTACCAATATGCAAATACATACCATACATACATAAACATACAGTATACATATCAAGATGCAAAATATACATCACATGCAACATACATGCATGCATACAAGTATACTTACATTCACAATAAAGATACAATTGGAATTTACATACATACATTATATATATCACATACATTTTACTATTGTACATTACCATACATACATAAATTTCAGTACAATTAAGTATATGATGATATGACCGATATATAAACGTCGTTGTGTGCTGTGTGTGTGTGTGTGGTGTGGGTGGTGTAGTGTGGTGTGGTGTTGTGTGTGTGTGGAGTGTGTGTTGTGCGTATGTGTGTGTGTGTGTGTGTTGGTGTGTGTGTCTGCTGTGTCTTGATCTGTGATCTGTGTGTGGTGTGTGTGGTGTGTGTGTGTGATGTGTGTGATGTGTTGATGTTAGTATAGGATGGTGTAGATGTGTGTGTTGTGTGGTGGTGTGTGGTGTGATGCTGTGTGTATGTGTGTGTATGTGTTGTAATATACTATATATTAGTACTTATATATAGTATATAATATGTATTATATAATAATTATATTAGATATATTCATATATATATATTATAGTTATATATATATTATTATAACATGTCAAATATGTATATTATATATAAATATATATCAATAATTAATATGTGATAGGGATATATTTATTTAATAATTAATTGTGATTATGATATACATTTTATATATAATGTAGGTTATTTTATATATATAATATATGTGATCATTATTGTATATATGTATAATTATATTCAGTATATATGTATTTGTATATGTATTAATGTTATATTAATATATAATATATATGAATTATACATATATTA
>NW_020869968.1:32500-40992 GCF_003789085.1 Penaeus vannamei
GGTTATTGGTTCTTATTAATTATAGCAACCACCACATTATGCATGATCTGTGTCAGTGAGTTTGAGTATACCAAACAAGTATGCCTCTGCAAGACATTCTACCAGGTTTTCTTCACATTTGTCTGTTGAGTGCCAGTGGCTACATACAAAAAAGGGTAAGAGTAAAAGGTTATACTATTCCTGCAGGAATAATGTGTCTGATGTAAATGCACTGTTTATTGCCCAATATCTTAGAAATTAATTGCTTTTTTTTAAGGCTTTTAGCTAGAAATATGTTGTTTTGTCATTGTGGCACTTCCTGACTGAGGCAAACAGTGTTGGAATCAATATTAACCCCTTAGAACCAGATGCTTCACTGCACACATTTGCACTGCACTTGTAGCAAGTCATTCCTGTTACCCCGCCTTTCAATGGCATGGTCATGTTACCCACAAGCCTAATTTTTTCATGACATAATGGTCACATCACCTAGATCATAGGGGTTAAGATATCACCTGCCTTACTTACATCAACCAACTATTCAGACATTTTGAGGTATTTTTTTTTTTACTAAGATTTAAGGTGACCGTCACCGTCTAATCTGGGTACCCTTAAAGGGGATGGTGGCATAGAGGTAGATCTTAAAGAATATATATAATGCCTTGGAAGAAAGGCAGAATTAGCACTGCTATCAAACTCAGTGTAGCGAGGGAAAGGTTAGTCAGTGGGCAGTGTTGCTGATGTTTTTTTAATGCAAAACTTGAAGATGCTGGTCCATACACTGTCACTGTCAATAAACATCTCATTTCCTTATGTGAATTGTGTTGCTTGCCTCACTGCCATTTTGGTTTTGATTTTAAGCAAACGTAAGGAATGATCACTCGGTTTCAAATATTTTTCTCATGGTGTCTTGTTCCGCTTGACTCAGTTCAGCATGGAGCACCAAAGTTGTTCAAAGACTTTTCATCATGTGCAGTTTATTTTTGAATATGGGCTGGTATTTTTTTGCATTGGAAGCTGTGGAGGGTTATGATCAGTACAGAAGTCAGTAGTATTTTGCTAAAACGTCTCTAAACGTAAAGGAGTAAATGTAAATGAGATTATTTTATTGGCTTTAATTTTTTTTTTTTTGTGTGATTTCCCAAAGCTAAACTAAATAAAAATAATTCATAGAGAAGTTCAAAATACCATTATCTGCTACATACAAAAACAAGAAAACTGTTAATGTATATTTGAATATGATTTTCCTTCCTGCCAAAGTACATCACTTTCCATATAATCAGATTGTTTAATATTCTCATAACATAAAAAAGAGAAAAACTATAAATGCTTTGAAAACCATGAAACTAAACAAATCTATATAAGTGTCATTTTTAATCTGTTATACAGACTATGCAGGCTGTAGACATGTAAAAAAAATGTTTGTCTTATACTTACTTAAATTCTTTAATGTCTGGTAAAAAAAAAGGTACCCTGAGCTGATCACTCTTCCTCAGTTGCTCTATGCTTTTTTAATTGGCTGAATGCAAAATATACATCAGTAGCCTCTGTTCACATATAAATAAAACTACCCTTTCATTAGCAAAGTAATTCTTGTAAACTATTGAGTAAGTGTTTTATCTTCAAATTAAGTGAGTAAAGTTCCTTTAGACTAAAACAAATGAGTAGCACTAAAGTGAAATGTGTGATGCATTATTAATCAATAAAATGAATTTCATAATTCTAAAGTAAATCTGCTATGATTGAAAATATGAAGGTATTGATTTACTGAGTATTTCATAATGGACTTCTTTGATCTCATGTATATGTAATGAATAAAAGTGCAGTTGCTGATGTTATACTATAGTTGTAAATATATTTTACCGTAAATTGCATGTGTGAATTTAAGTGTTTTTATATGTAGGTGAATTATAATGGTGAGTCTTGGTTCAGTTGCAGTTGTTCAATTTTCAGATGTTGAATTAGACTAAAAACAAAACAAAAAAACATTTCTGTGTTTTTCTTGCAGTTAATTATGAAAGAAGAGTTCATATAAGTTTTCTTTTTTTGGGAAGCAATCAGCAGAAAATTTCTCACAAGGTCTGAGAAGGAACTTTGTGTCATGAATAAGGCAGAAGGTAAGGTTAGAGGGCCTGTGTATCAGGAAGAATGGTTACCAATGGATTAGCTTATTCATGATCTTGAAACTAGCCTGCATTCCATCCCTGAAGACTTGGAAAAAGTGATTAGTAAAAAGTGTTTTGTCATGGAAAGGTACTTCTTCTCTGAGAGTGTGTTCATCATATAGTATCTATGTCTGACAAGTTGTTTTAAATTTGGTAATATAATATACCTGTTTTTAAGAGTTTGTCATAATTTGCCATTTGATTATGCATTAGTTCAGTTATTGATCTAGTTGGTAATGATGGTGGTGATGAAGTGTGATATGACCATGTAAAATTCATAAGAATTAATGTGATCAATAAAGGTGGCTTAAAAGGAATTAGTTTTCTTTATATTTTCCCTTGTTTCATGTTGGTAACTGTATTTTTTTCTGAAATTTATAATAATCTTGTACTTATTTACAGCAGGGTTTGGTGTATGGTTACAAAAGATGGTAACCATATTATAAAAGACATATCCAGTGCAAGATCGATCAGGTTTTTTAGCCAGGTATGGTGAAGTATATGTATTGTTATTAATTAGTTTTTTTTTCTATTTTCTAATTAACATATTTTGATACCTTCTGTTGCACCATAGCATATTAAGCATTTTTTGAGATTTGATAAGGATATAGGAAAGAGAGGTGATGTTTTCACAGAAAAATTTAAACTGTTGTATTCATAAAAGTGGTAAAATTTAGGTAATAAAATTTATTCAGCAAGACTTGAACAGTGATACAGGGATGGTATGTAGGTACATGCCATGACCTGTGAGTTATTAATTGTATTTACACATAGATTATTCCATAAGTACTTTATCACTAAGGAGTCGGTTACTAATCCTACCCACCTCACTTGGTTACCCAGTTCCTTGATTTTTTTATTTATTCTATTCTGTATTTTTATTAGTATTGTTAACAATACTGTAATATTTATAATGTCAATGTTGATAATAATAGCATCAATTTCATGTGAGGTCACATAGGTCAACTACTTTACTCCCTGATACCTTTACGCATAGGTAATCACATAGGTATAAATACATTTTGCAAAGCAATGCTACAGTGAAGTTTAAAGTGCTCCTGGCAGCATTAGGTTAAGTTTACAACTAAATTTGCATGTTTTTTTTTCCCAACCAAGTTTCACCATGAACTTAGTTTGTTCTAGTCTCAGTTTTGGTGGATTCCATGTTGCTTGAATGGTGTCTGACTTTCAACTGACTTTCAAACAAGCATTCTTACCTGCTTGTTTGAACATGTTATAACACGTTGGTACAAGAATGTTCAGGTGCATTGAAATCAAAATCCTTCCAAACAATTTTTAATTATGGCCATTTTCCACAAACTTTTTGCATACCCCTCGTATAGATATATAGATTTACAGATCTACAGATATATATGTAAATATATGAACATAAATATATGAATATATAGACCTATGAATATGACTATATCAATATATGAATATATAACAATATGAATATAAAGATATTGATCTCTAAATCTATAGATATGAAGAAATTATAAAAGTGTATAAAGTGAATGTATGAATATATGAATATACGGATATATAAATATAAACATCTGAATATATTATATATATACGTATACACATGTATATTTCCAGATACATATATATACATTGATAATTATATATATAGGCATGCATAACTATATACCTGTATGTATGATATAATATATATATATATATATATATATATATATATATATATATATATATATATATATATATTATATAAATATGTATATATTTATATATAAATTCATATGAATATATGATATATATAAGTAAATATTTATGAATTTATCTATCTATCTATCTATCTAGATATCTAGATATCTAGATATAAAGTATATATATATGTATATATATAATATATATATATACATATATGGAGAGGGGCTTCTCTCTTGGAGGCAGCAGCGATGGTCACCATCTTCAGGGAGTAGCCATAGCCATCTCCAGCAGACTTCAGCTGTTGATAGTAGAAGCTACTCTAGTTGTTAATCATATTAATTTTTTAAGACTGAAGCTTGCATTTGGCTTTATGTCTCTTATTACCATGTATGCACCTACTTATGTTTATAAACCAAAAAAAACCCAAAACCCTATCTTCTCCCACATATCTCATCCTTTCAACCACCCAAACCACAACCCAAAACCCCATCCTTCCCCACTATCCTTCCCACTCCCTCCTGGATACACACATGATTCTCTTTTATCACAATACCCTTCCCGAGACCCCACCTTCCCTATCGAATCCCCGGACACTACTACTACTACTCCTACTTTTTCAGCAGCCAATCTCTATTCTTCCTTTATTATTTTTCCTATACTTCCCCAATGACAGAGACTCTATAATTAACTCAATTACTCCATCTCCTTAACCCCCTGCTTTCTACTAATTTCTGCTTTAGCTCACTTACTTCCCTTTTTCCCTTTTCACTATCATACTATCCTATGAAAGAGATGTTTTACACCTGTGATGGACATTTGTACTCAGAGAGATATATGTATTGTTCTGGGTGATTTCAATGTGGTCTCTGGCGGTGATCGACCTGGCTATGAGATGTCTGTTGGTTCGAGAGCTGGTGCTGGCAACAAGAATAGCCTCTGTTTCCAGGACTTTGCTAGGTCCTAGAAATTGTGGATTTCTGGCTCTTGGTACCAGCACTCTGACCTGCATTGTTGGATGTGGTACAGCAATACAGGTAATGCAGCTAAGGCGATCAACCACATCTTTGTTAGCACTTGGTGGAGGATCCTCCAAATCTGTTGGATGTATCGGAGTGCTGAGTTTTGTGGTACTGATCAAAGAGAAGTTGTAGCTAGCCTCTGAGTCTACTTTAAAACCCCTGTCAATCCAGTGATCACCCTAGGGTGTTTCATGTGGACAGGGAAAGGGAGGGGGAATGCACTTGGGGGTTTGCTAATGCAAATTCTGGTTGAATCACAGCATTCGACAACCTGACAGACCCTATAGTTCTATAGGACAACTTCAAACGTGAAAAGTTTGATGTAGCCCAAGAATCGATTGGTAAAAGCCCTAGACCAAGAAAGAATTTTATCTTGCAGGAGACACTGGAAGCCACAGAAGCTTTATTAGGAGTTTATTAGGAGTCTTGCAGAGAAGTCAAAAGCCATTTCTTAGTAAATGACCTTCATCCTGGCTACCAAGCCCTGAGAAAGCTGGATTTCAAGCCCTCCTCACAGAAAGTGGCTGGATCATCTCAGATCCTGTTCAGGTGCAGGAGCATTGGGCTGGGTATTTTGAGCAATAGTGTCATGATCCCTTTGCTGGACCCACCCATCAGTGAGGATCCACCCTCCCTAACTGAAGTTAAGGGGGCGGTCTCCAAGCTGGAAAGTGGTAAAACAGTGGATAGCTGCAGCATCCCTACAGAACTGTTGAAGGTTGGTGATGACCCTATGGTGTGGGGTTTGTATGCTGTCCTGGCTGCTATCTGGCATTCTGGTACCATTTCCCCTGCCCTGTTGAGGGGTATGGTCATCTCTCTCTGGAAGGGGAAAGGGGATCGATGGAACTGCGGCATTCACTGAGGCATTACACTGCTCAGCATGACAAGCAAGGTTCTTACATCCTTCTGAGACATATCGGAGAGTAACTGCTGAGGCACCAGAGGCTGGAGCAATCTGGATTCACTCCTGGTACGTCCACAATAGACTGTATCCTGCTTTGAGTCATTGTAGAGCTCCATCATGAGTTCGAGCAGGGTCTGCTTGCAGATTACATTGACATCAAAAAGGCATTTGATATGGTGCGTCGGGAATCATACTGGGAGATCCTGAGATTAAGAGGAATTCCAATAAGGATTATTGGATTAATAGGAAGTCAGTATACTGGTACTGAAAGTGCTGTAAAGTGTGGTGGGGGCCTGTCGAGTTTCTTTCTTGTCAGCTCAGGAGTGAGGCAAGGCAGTGTCCTTGCACCAACACATTTCAACTCGATACTAGGCAGAACTACTGTCCAAAGTCATTGTGGAGTAACTCTAGGCAATTTCAAAATTACTGACCTCGAATTTGCTGACAATGTTTCTATTCTATCTAACTCTTTGGAAACCCTAGTGGTGGCCCTAGATGCAATTAGCAATGAAGTGAAGCCTCTGGGTCTAGAGGTCTCCTGGACCAAGACCAAGATCCAGAAGTTTGGGGGCCTGCTAGGAGAATGTATTCTTTCAGTACGTGTGTGCGGAGAGGACACTAAAGTCACAGAGAGCTTTAAATACCTTGGAAGTGTAGTTCATAACCCTGGGCTGTCAGACCAGGAAGTCAGTAGGTGAATTGGCAGCAGGGGTCATGAATTCTCTTGACGAGTATTTGATGCTGGTGCAGAAGATTGAGGTATGTATTTTCAAGGCCCTGATACTGCCAGTTTACTATACAGTAGTGTCAATCTCACAGTTGCACAGTGAGATTGGCACAGGACCTGCTATTTGCACAATCTGTGATTGCCAACTCAGGCTATACGGGCACCTATCTCATTTCCCATAGGGTCCTGCCCGCAAGCTTGTCTCATTCGAGACAACCCTGGTTGGAGGGGGCCTGTGAGATGATATAGGAAGTCGTGGCTTGGGCAGATTGATCAAACCTGTTGTGAGGAGCTTGAGATGGGCCGAGTCCCTGCCTGGCAACTTGGCAAGAGGAACCCTTGCAGGTGGAAACAAAGGGTGGATGCAACTGTGCCCTCATCAGATATATATATATATATGTATATATATTTATTTATATACATCCATACATGTGTGTATATTTATAGATAAAGATATATTTAGATGTTTGGATATATAGATATAGATATATTTATATATGTATATTTAAATAAGTAACAGATCAAGGTTCTTGAGTGTATCAAATGAGACTGCCCAAGGACTCACAAATGGCCACTTCAAGCTGAGATAGCTGATGTCCTTTCTCTGTAAATCCCTCTTGATAATGTGCCACAGGTTTTCAATGGAATTCAGATTCAGGCTATTGTCTGGCCAATCCTTTATAAAGAGTACCATGCAGTCCTGGAGCCATTGGGTCACAGATTTTACAGTTTGGGCAGGGCCACAATCTAACTGGAAGATGATAGCCTTGGCAAGCTCAAAAGAAATGGGTAGATGGTTACAGCAACTCCATGTAGTCATGTTGGTTAACTTTGATGTTCTTGTGGAATAACAAGTTTCTACAAACCCCTGTCAGTAAGGCCAAGTAAAAAAAATGCCTTTGGTTCAGGTAACAGACTCCTTCTGGAGGTGGTTTGGTAGGTTGGAATATTTTTCATTTTAGATCTTTTTTTTTTTTATAAGTGATGTAATGAACATGTTCATGGACACCACCTCACTCTAAACCCTGCCTTTATATCACATTGATAAAATAAAACAGGTTTAAAGGCAAAATACAAATCTTCAGTATCTTTTAAAAGCCTCAGTCAGAGGGCTCCCATTTTGATATCGAGATGATGCACGCTCACCCTATGCAGTATCGCCATTCATTGGCTAGTGCCAATAGATGTGATGCAGTCTCAAGGTTTGCTCAGTGTGCTTTGGTAGTCATAAATCTAGCCGTTGTGGCACTAGGGCTTGTGTTTTTGGTGGTACTTTTGTAGAAAGAAATGTAGATAATCTTTTTGGCAAAAAAGATGGTCAGTTGGTTTATTAAAACCGAAAGTATTTTTATTTTGGCCTTAAGCAACCTCACACTATGAGTGAGTCTAGGTGTTTTGCTGTTTACTGCATACAGTGGGGGTCGATGGGTCACCTTTTCACTGATATACTCCCCTTCAACGGTTGCAGCTTATATCAATTGTAGCCTATCTATCCATAGTGCTGAGAGACAGTCTTCGCTCTAGGAAATATACAAAAGGCAACCCTGCAATTTCTCTTGTGCCTTTGCTTGAAGAGGTTTCGTCCTTGGTGTGTGACCGGTGTAACTTAACTCCTGCAGATGTGGCAAGATATATATGGAAGTCTCTCCAAATGTGTAAGGATTTCTATCCTTCAAGGATCTAAAAAAAAAAAAAAAAAAAAAGGTGCGCAATCAATCTGAGAGGCTATGTAAAAGAACCCTGGCAGGGAGAATTTTAAATTTTGGTCACTAATGCGACAAATAAGTATACACATTATGAGGAAATATGTATTTAGCAAAAAGTGGTTCCAGGTCTTTAAAGGCAATTGGTATGAGTTTAAAAACTTTAAAAGGTCTTAAATTTCATCAGCTTATTCTTGCAAGAACCCTGTATATATATGTATATATATATATATATATATATATATATATATATATATATAATATATATATATATATATATATATATATATTATATATATATATATATATAATATATAT
>NW_020869968.1:48803-51303 GCF_003789085.1 Penaeus vannamei
CTACTTTTATTATTACCTCCATGCACTCAGTGAATGAATGAAAGGTATTTTATTTAATGTGTAGGATACCACGCCGAACTATTTTTGAGAGCTGTAACCTACCTTCAGCATATTCACCTGGCTGATAAGCGCGGAACACCTCTGACTGTTTTGAAACTGGAAGAAAATTCATATGAAAGTTCAAATTTGATGCTACACTGTATGGTGCATTATTAGGAACGTTGATGATGTTAATGAAGATATTATTGCACTAAGTACTAGCTTAAAAGTATTTACGCGTGTGTGCATATATATAAATGTGTGTGTAGGGGAGAACGAGGCAGGTTGGAACGCGGGGCAGGTTGGAACATTGCATTTTTCACAAAATCAAAGAAACTGCTGTAGACGGTGCTGCCATCATGTAATGGACTCTCACACCTCCCATCCACCATATTGAATAAAGCATCTTTCAGGAAGGAACAAATTTTTGATAAAGGTTTGTTTGATTTTTGCATATTTGAGTAAACTTTTTGCAAGTCACAAATGTTCTTTTTTTTAGCAACAGTAGTAAAAAATGAACCCTATTGCCAGGTGATTACTTGAACATAACTAGTTAGAATGCATCATGAAAGATTGTGTCAATTTCATTGAGTGTTGTGCAGATTGCATGCATTTTGAAAAAAAAATGTTTATGTGGCAGGTAAGAACAGGCTTGATGGGGCAGGTAGGAGTAGTTTTCCAACAGGCAATATGACTGACAAACTGATGCTTATTTAAAAGGCTTTTATAACATATTAAGGCTTAATTGCATCCAAGTGATGCAATTAAGCCAGACTGCCCTCTACTTATCATCCCAGAGAGAGATACGCAATTTCAGGAGAAAAACAGACCGTGGGAACACCCCTAAGTATGTAATGTTACGTGCAGGTCATAAAGTCCTTGCTGAAAAAAGGTCATGTCGTGGTATGGCGTGGATAATTATGATCGCAAGTTGCAATCATGGATCATAGCAACATCTGGTATAACAGAAAGGGACTAGGGTTCCAGACATTTTACAGGAAAACGTAGGTGCTAAATGTGCTCAACAAAATAGTTTTTTTTTGTTAACTGCTGACCTTAAATCATGTCATAATCTCTGTGTGCTAATTTTGTTTAGTAAGACATATTATTTTATCCATGTATGTAGATATTGTCTTTGATTTACAAAACTGTCTTTTTGGCACTCTTTCTGAGGATCACTGAAGAATTTTGGGCTTGGCTGGATATATAGCAGGACCAAATTGGTCCCAATCACAGTGATTCCTTTGTATGTTAGACATAAAAAACAAGTATGGATTGGAAAGGAAGAAGGTCCAAAGCAAACCGAATTCTTGAATACTCCTCTTTTACAAGCGTGTTCCAACCTGCCGCGCTATGGGATAGGGTGGAACATTTTGACTCGCGTCACAAAAAAGTTTTTTCTCAGTGCTGTACAATTCCTGTACTGAGCTTTTAAGATGAATTTGTAGCCCACATATAGAGGTATTAAGACAGCTTGAAGATAATAAAAAGATACAGTTAGATTTATGTAAATGTGACTTTTTGTGAAAAATGTTCCAACTTGCCCCGCTCTATATAGACACACACGTGTATATATATATATATATATATATATATATATATATATATATATATATATATATATATATATATATATATATATTGCACACACACACATATATATTTATGTATGTATGTATATATATATATGTATATATGTATGTGCATGTACGTATTTTCTTTTCATTTCCCATTGGATATGGGCAGGTAAAGTAGTATAATTCTACGTCTATGATTATGATATGATCTCGGTAATATAGGAAAACATGAACATTTGTTTTCATATCAACAGGGCCACGGTTACGAAGAGCGAGGTTCAGCTTAATCTTTCGTATATTTACGCTTTTATGCGATACGTCATGTAAGACAACAATAGTTACTGTTTTTCTTATATCATTTATGCTTTAATCTTGGGCATATTCAGGCGTCCAAAGGTGTTCCATGACGAATAATATACGGGAATGTATCTCCTGTTTTATTTACATAATGTGTTCGAATGCTTATTATGTATGTATAATTGCACATGCAGACGTAAATTTATATATCCTTTTAAATGTAGTTAATATCAATTAATAAATAGTGTCATTTTTAAAATATTTTAAGTGTGATCTTCGAAACCGTCGATAGACGAAGGAAAAAGTATTGTAGTGGACGTGATTTACGCCCACTTTGTTTGCGAGAGTCCAGACTAGGCGAGTCCCCCGTTAACAGCGCAGCACCTTGGTTCAGCGCCATCTGTGGGAGTCTTCGGCAGCCACCTGGAGCATTTTTATTTGTTTTGTTTTATTTACACATTTTAGATTTCTTTTTAACGACGACGGATATATTTTGACTTTAGATGGTTAAATGAGTTTCATTCTTTTTATCTTTTATTTAAATTTATATTATTTAAGTCTTTTGTGACAAGACCTGAGTTGATAAA
>NW_020869968.1:56303-58803 GCF_003789085.1 Penaeus vannamei
GAATTTAAATTGGTTATAACGGGAACCGGCAAATTACACACATATATATTGCATAAAATTTATATATACATTTAAATATCAATCAAATGCGAGTAACAATGTCTTTATGCGTAATATTACAATAAACGTAGTATTGCTGAAAATTATTAAGGGTTTGGCATAGGTTCGTTGTCTATTGCACAATTGATTCGGTGTACAATCACAACGCATGTGACAAATTCGGCTTAAAAGAATTCGTAATTACGTAGGACTATTAATTTAAACAGCGCTGACTCAAAATGACCGCCACGGAATTTCGGAAATATCTGCTCAAACGCATATAAATTCCTTCTTACATTTGGGAAGTAGAAATAATTAAATGTTTCATGAAGGGAAATAGAAATAATTAAATGTTTCATTAAGGGAAGTAGAATAATTAAATGTTTCCCTTTTTGACGTTAATCACCACTAGAATTTGTAAACTGTTTCTCAAATGCGATGAAAGTTTACGACATCTGCATCGATCACGTAAACAGCAACGATGACTTTGACATGGAACTACTGTCAATAGCACATCGTGTTTCATCGTTTTGTTTTGTACTAATATTTGTAAATGCAATAATTTAATTAAATCCTGTTATTGTTCTAGCAACAGTTAACTTAATTTTATTGATAAATTGACAGGATTTTCAAGAAATTTGGGAAACGAATTTTCATATTCAAAAGTTCCTCTGTGTAATCATGTGCCATCTTTTCCAGCGGTTACGGAAAACGAGACACCTTTCACGCGACAGGAATCGGGCAGGCGCTAAAGATTTATCGAGTTGCCAGATGCATTTCTCCTACTTCAGATATTTCATGTATATTCGTACTTATATCGGATATCTATAACACAGCCCTACCCACCATAAGATATCAAAAGCCATTTTGGATATCATATTCCAAAATACTGTTTACCTATCGGAAAAATAACCAGCGCAGTAAAGTAGCAAGGCGTCAACTATGGCCATTCCCATCACGTCGCAGAAATGGGCGGAGCTTCGAGCCTGTCTCGCCTCCAATCAGGAAACAGCTTTTGGTGTCGCGTCCTGCCGCTCGACACCCTAATTGCCACCGGAAAAGATGCCTATGATTTAATGCTTTTGTATTGTGCGGCAATCAGGCAAAAACTAAACCCAGATTTAACCACACAATTGCAGAACGTAATTGTATAGGTGAAACATGCCTCGCGTTCTCGTAGAGTTCAACAAAGACGATTTTTTGTGGTTTTCTTCTGTTTTGCTGAGTGTAAATCATGCAAATTCTTCCCAAAAATATAGTGCGAAGCCTAGACATACACGCAACTTAGACGTCGGGAAGTATAAGCAGTCAGATTCGACCGAGAACAACAGTATTGCAGCGCTAAACAGCGCAGGAATAATCTATTAGAAAAATATCGTTTAGAAAGTCGGAGGCTGGATGAAACTGGAAATTTACCGTGAATTGTTACGGGTGATTCAAAATTTTCAACATAATCACGAGCGCACGTCAGGAGGCTAAACCCGCTCGCGCGCTTTTTAAATTGTATGAAAATGTTGGTCAGATCGTGTCTGCCATCAGCATTTTCAGGTGAACTTTTAGGAAGAGGGTCAGCAAAGAGTGCTCTTTGTATGCTTGTGAAAATGTTGAACCACCTAAATAAACATATAAAGCAGAGAGGAGAGAGAGAGAGAGAGAGAGAGAGAGAGAGAGAGAGAGAGAGAGAGAGAGAGAGAGAGAGAGAGAGAGAGAGAGAGAGAGAGAGAGAGAGAGGGTGAGAGAGGGAGAATGCTGTAATCGGACTGCATATCAAAAAATGAAACCAATACAATTTTGCGAAAACAACCATGGCAATAACAACAAAATTGTGTTGACCGATTCATGTACTTCATGTTCCTTGCACTTATCTTAATATGGTTATTAAATGTCCTGTATTTATTTTCATACATACATTTTCAGAACATTCAGAAAAGTGTGACGTTCGAAACCGGCATCGATAGTCGAATTCGATAGCATTCCTTCGTTTGATTTGTAATTTTGATATTTAATAACAGCTTTATTTATTGTCGAACTTTTAGGCAACTTTGTAATAACATTGGCACATGGCTGCCGCGACAGAGCTGTGTCGAGAGCTAGGACCAGCGAAACTTACTCTGTGTGCCCCAATATCCGAATGAAAAGATGTATATAAAGATCAAGACTGATATTGCGAGGTTAAGGGTGCGATAACGCTACCTAAGTGGCTGATATTCATGGAGGTGTAAAAACCATTCCTGTTATTTCAATGGATGTGTAAACCATTCACATACTTTGTGTGGTATGCATTTTAGTTAAAACGAAGCATTCTTTTACTGAAATGCTGCGTGTAACAATTTGAGCTCTACAACCAATGTTTTCAATCGTTACTCTTTTCAGCCATTGGTAGTATCCTGGAGTCTCAAGGAAGGATTGCTAAAAAATCAATTAAACCAATCAATGTATGTAGAGTTCGTAGCGATTGAAG
>NW_020869968.1:77901-85767 GCF_003789085.1 Penaeus vannamei
ATTATATTATATATATATATGAATATATCTATTTATAATTATTATAGTAGGATTATATATACATTTATATAGTACTAGATGCATATACTATATATATATATATATTACTTATATATAATATATATACATACCTATAATATATTATTATACTACCATATATATAAATATATCATATATATACATATCTCATGAAATATGAAATATATAAATAAATATTTATACCCCTATAAGAATATACTCATATATATATATATGATATATATACCTATATATATATACTATATATACTATATATAGATATATATATTATATATAACTCATATACCTATATATACTAATATTACGTATATACTAACACACACACTTACACATATGTACTATACAACTATATTACCTACTAGCATATATATTATATATATCATATATATCCTACTATACTATAGTTATATATATATATAAATATATATACCACATATATTATATTCCACACACACAATATAATATAAATATTATTATAGATATATTAATCACTTATATATATATATATATATAATATATATATATATACTTATAATATATATCATTATTATGTGTGCTGCTGTTGCTGTGTGTGTCTTGTGTCGGTGCTGTTCTCTGTGCTGTTGTCTGTGTCTGTTGTTGTGTGCTTGCTCGTCGTCATCGTGTGCTTCTGTGTGTCGTTGCTCGTGTTCGTGTGTGTGCTCGTTGTGTATGTACATCTCTTATCATCTATTACTCTCTCTCTCTCTCTCTCTCTCTCTCCTCTCCCCCCTCCCCCTCTCATTTCACTCTCTTCATTCCCTCACTTTCTATATCTCTTCTTCTCGCTCTCCCCATCTACTACTCCCCTTGTACTCTCATCATCTCTCATCTCCTTTCTATATTTCCTCCTATTTTTCTTCTCATATATCTATCCCCTTTCACCCCCTATTCCCTCATCTTCTTCATATTTTTCACCTCATCATTATACATTAGTGCTGTCACCTCCACCTTATCCCCTTATAGTACTCCATATCACTATCTCACGTGCATATCTCTACTCCCCTATTACCTCCACTTCTTCACTTTACACATCGGCTCCATATACTACCCTTTCCCCTCATCATCACACTCACCCTTATCGATACTATTACTCATATAATACTATTATTTATATATAGTATAAAAGTAATTTATATATGCATATATAGCATATATACTGATAAGTAATTGATTATATATGATTGTGGTAGTGTAGTGTGTGTGTGTAGTTAGGTATGAGTAGGGTGTAAGAGTGTTGTCGGTGTTTAATTGCTTTGTGTCTGAGTGTTTTCTTGTCTGTTGTGTGTGTGCTGTGGTTAGTGGTGTACTTATGTGGTGCTCTGTGTGTTCTCAACTATTGTCAGATCTTATGAAATTTTCATACAAGTTATATATCATAGTAGTCATATATTCTTATGCTAAAGCTAATGTATAGTATGGTAGATACGCTCAATTAAGTATAATATGTACTATGATAGATGTATATATATATATGTATATATATGTAGTTATCGATATTGTGATATATAATAATACAATATGTATAGTGAGTGATTGTAAGGTATATAGATATGGATATATATAGTTGTAGTAGAGATATAATATATATAGTATACATACTATAGGTTAAGTAGTAATATAATACCTATATATAGTTAGAGTATGAGTAAAGTAAGGAAAGTTCAGTGTATTATATTATATTTATTAGATATCACAAGATAGTAGTAATATATATATAGAAATATAATTAAGGGTAAGTAATGATATATATAGAAATAGGTAATATATATATATATGGTGTATGTATATAGTATGTAAGATATATATAGTATATTATATTATATATTTATTCTATTATATAATATATGATATATATATATATTATATGTAATTTATATATGAGTATATATTATGATTGTAATGTATATCTGTATTTTTAGTTTTATATATATATATGATCATAATATCATATATTATATATATATATATATTATATTATATATATATATTAGTTATATATATAATTAATATATATATAGGTTAGACTATATATGGTATTATTATAATTATATATATATATACTGATTTAGGTATATTTATATATATTTATATAAGTCGAGGTATTATATTAGTATATATAATCGATATATTCGATATTTAAAAGTGAGATAAAAAGTTAGATATATATATATACTAATATATAACGTAATTATAGCATATTAAATTGTAGTATAATATATGTAATTATAATATACATATAGTAGTATACATACATTATATGAGTAGAGAGATATAAAGTAATGTAATAAGTTATATGAAAGTTTTTAAGTATATAATATATACTTATTATATATATTTATTATATATATATATATAGGGTTGATTAGACAATTATATAGTGGTATAATTATCTATAAAATATATATATATATATATATAATTACAGTATATAACTATATGGATATAAGGGCTATAATATTATATATATATATATAATAGGAGAATATATATATATAGAGTAAAGTATATATATGATATGTTATATTAAATACATAAGAGGTAAAAGCTGTATTTATATATATATTATAGACAGAAGTGGTATATATAGTATACATATTATTATATTATTATACTATATATATTTATAAGTAGGATATTATATATTATATAACAAAGTATTTATTTTGAGTATATATATATAATATGACGAGGAATATATATTAAGGCTTAATAAAATTATGTAGTATAGTTAAAATATTACTCATGAATTTAGCATGAAGTATACTGAATATATAGGGTATGTATATTATATATAATAAGTAAATATACGAGGAGGTATACGCTAGAGATAATAATGTGTGTATAGTAATATAAATGTATGCATAATATATATATCTTAGGCTATATTATATATAATTAACTATATATAGATAATATATATATATAGTATATTTATATTTAAAATTGCTTAATATAAATTTTAATTATAAATTCCAGAATTATAAGAAATAATGCTATATGATGTAAAGTATAGGTATGTGTATTAGAGATATAATATAAATGGTTATACAGTATATGATATATATACTATACACCTGATTATATATCCAAAATTGAATATATTATAAATAAAATAAGCTATATATTAATATAACAGTGGATACAATATAATGGTTGATAATGATTATATAAGTGTTACTGACTAGATAATATATAGTAGTACGAAGAACAGATAAGTCGTAATAAAAGTTATGTGTATAAGTATAATTGTATAAATAAGTAAGTAATGGTAATAGAGATATGAATATCTAAATGGGGCTTATAGTATATGTGTATAATGTATATCGATTAAGTAATATATAAGAGAAAATATAAATAACTACTCTATATATGTATATATATATGTATTATATATATACTAATCGGTGTCTAAAATGTGATAATGTATTGAATATAAGAGGTGTAGCTATATATGAATAGTAATAATTTAGTAGTATTAATAAGTGAATAATAATATATTAGTAATAATAATTATACATGATTAATATGTATATTATATAATAATAGTAGTATATGATATAATCTATGTGAAATGGTATATAGTGAATACATGTATATCACATATAGTTAGATTGAGGTAAATAGGAAGGAATGTAAGTGATAATATAGGTTTAATATGAGTATATATATATAAAGAAGATATATAGTAAATTATAACAAAATGAGTATAATTATAATAATGTGTAAGTATTAAAAGACAAGAATAAGATTAACGGTAAAACTTGAGAGATACATATAGTGTCTGGTGTATATATAATTATGTAATAATAGAGTATTATAGAAACATATTATATATATATCATAAGTAGTATAAGAATATAGTCAAAGGATATAAGGTATTATATATTTAGTAAGACAAAGATATCAGAATAGTAGGATATATATATAATTATAGTAAGGTATAATATATAGATTTACGAAATATAAGGCTATATTATATGATGGTACTAGAGTGATATATATGAGTATTAGATTAAGGTAAATAATTATATGATACATACTATTAATCGTATATATAAAAAATAAAAGAGATTCTAGTAATATATATGAGTGTAAATATAATATATATATAATATATATATAGGTATATATGTAAATATATATTATATATATTACTAGATATTATGTTATATATATATATATACTATATTATTACATATATGTAACTGCCTATAGTGATATTATTTTATTAACTAATATAATACGCAGTTACACAAATATATAGGTATGTATATAAGTGAGTATAGTATAAAAATCCATGATAAACAAATGGTAATATAATAATACTGTAAGTATAAGCGTAATATAGAATAGAGCATTAGATTATAATAAAAGGGCTAATACTGATATTACAGAGATAATGTTATAAGATCATATAGAGCAGTAATAGATGATAGGTAATTAAGTATTTTTAAAAGTTGTATAGTAATGTATTTAAATGAGTTAGTTTCACAAGATGATAAATAGGATATGATATATTAGTAGACTATATATAGTAGGTATATATATAAAAGATTGAGTACAAGAGCTAAAGATGTGATATTTTAAAAGATCGAGTATTATATATATATATATTATATATATATATTATATATAATATATATATATATGTATATTAGTATATAAAGATAGTATATATAATTTATAAAGAACCTGAAAGGAAACAGATAATTATATATATTAATATAATAGAGTAACAGAGAATTGTGATAGGATATTATATGATATCAACAGATGAAATTACATATGAGTGTATATTATATATATAGTATGATATTAGTAAGAGGACAAGAACATGAAAGCGAAACTAGTAAGGCAAAGAGAACGAGGAGTAGACGCTGATGTAGTGTAGTATAGTATTATATATATGATAGAAGCGGAGGGTGAGGAGACGTAGTATGTAATGGCGTAGATAAAGGCAGATAGAAATAAGGATATTTGATCATCTAAGGGTGATAGTTCATGATTAATTATATATAGATTATAAATTATATGCAATCGTAATAGTTCTTTCACTGACACTTTCATACCAGACACGCGCAATAAAAACATACATGCATTGTCAGACTGTATTTCATATAAGCCTAATACATTAATGATAAGTGTCAGTATATAATGCTTATATCAAACTGAATGTCATATCTCATAATAGCATTATACTCATACATACTACTATATATATAATCATACATACAACATAATGCATAGTGGTGACAGTAGGCATATATTATACATTATAGTTATAATACATGACATCATATTGTATATTGTACATTTATTAACTTAATATAAAGGCCATTAGTTGATCCAATCTTTTTTTCTCTTATTACTATATCACTCACTTTATCTCACTATTCAGTACTCATTCGTTCGTTATTCCCCTCTCCTTATATTAATATTTACTACTATACTACTATATAGTAATTACTCATTTTCACCCCACCTTGCTTCTACCTACGTATACTATTATAATAACTCTCTATCCTGTTATATATCCTAACCTCTTAAATTTTTCTTTTACTATTCTTTCTATATTTCTTTTTCTTTCATTATTCACTTGCCTTCCTATCTATTTATAATCATTTACGCTTTCTACTATTATCTCTACTGGTATATGTCATTCTGCGTGTGCCGTGTCTGCGCCGTCACTTCCCTCGTCCTCCCTCACCGTCCTCCCGCCACAACCGCTTCGTGCGCTCGTGTTTGTGTGCACCTCGCCTATATCCACTACCCTTCCCTCCCTCCCTGCTTTCATTACAACTCCCACTCACTCACTCACTCATACTTTATATGTTCCCTTACTATGATGAATAATACGATTTACAAATTAAACTAATATAATAGTAAATATATGTAATTATTATATTAAATGATATGATCTATCTAATATATATTGAATATATGATATATAATAATAAATATTATTTATGCTAAAGTGTTTTCTTACAATAAAACAGTTCACATATTGGGAATATAACTATACTGGTGATAATGATCACATGTGCTAGAGTACTAATCATACGGTGAACTCATAGATATTATGTTATATATATATAAATATTTGAGTGATATGTGAGTAGATAAATAATAAATTAAATATTATATTTATATTTATATTATATATATTGTAAATTCGTTATTATAATAATTACTCATTATGTAGAATTTTTTAATAGACTGAGTAGAGAATGTATATACTCATAACACACAGCACAACAATATTGTGTTATATAACAATAAATATATATATATATAGTTAGATTATAGTATATAATATATATACGTAATACTAGTATATAATTATATATATATAATATATGACTTATACAAACATATAGAATAGTCTATATATACACCACAGCGCTGATTACTTATATTTATAAACACATATATATATTATTTACTATTATTCTCGATGTTATTAGTTATTTAGGGTTACTATATATAGTATATATATACTATATATATATAATAAATTATATGTTGTGTGTGTGTGTGTGTTGTGTGTGTGTGTGTGTCGTGTGTGTGTGTGGTTGCTGTGTTGTTGAGTCCAACATATTTGTGTGTGTGTGTGTGTGTGTATGTGTGTGTGGTGGTGTGTGTGTGTATGTTACATATACATAATATAGCATATATTAAATATATATATAAAATAATTAACTACTCATAATAGTTATTCAAATGTTTAATTATGTTGAGTACATTATATCACATTTCCTACCGAACTTATGTAGTGATATTTTTTACTTTTCGTTAAGTAGTGATTAAGTGATATTGACTATGAGTGAGCTCCTATGTATATTTAATTAGTATATTATATAATATATATTATTACTTATTACACAATCTAAACACATACATTTTTTATACTGTTGGGGTAGTGTGAATATATTTGTCACCGCCTCAAATACTCAGCTATCTAATACGCTCGCATCGGGCTATTATATATATATATTATATAGTACTATAATATATTATATAGTGTAGTTGTTCTTGTGTGTGTGTGTGTGTGTGTTGGTTGTTGTGTGGTGTGTGAGTTGTTGTGGTGTGTGTGGTGTGTGTGTGTGTGTGGATATGTGTGTAGTCGATATATATTCTACCTCACCTTACCCGTCGTTACCCGATTATTATACTAAGTGATATTATAGTGATCTTAAGAGTATTGAATTAATGGTTGAACTTTTAATAACATATCTATACTAGTGATTCATGTATATATATATGTACGTCGTTATAATACGATTTTATAATGTGATTATTATTATATGTTATTATTATATGTAATTAACTAATTTCTTGGCATTGATATACAGTTAGTATATAAGTGATTGATAATTGTATTTATCTTTAATGATTGTAAATGATGTAAATATCATATAGTGTGTATAGATTAATTGATCCAATTTAGGTAGTAATACTTATAATATAGTTATATATTATATATATATAAGTGATAGCAGTATGGATATTTCTATCACACCTGATTAATATTATTAGTATATTAATAGTATATATTACAACATTACTATTAATTATTTAAGTGACGATCATGACCCTATATAATAATACGCTTAGCTGTGATAGTATGTCTATATTATGATTATATGTTCAGTAGATGTGTTTAGTATCTATACATTAGAGGGTGACTTTATATATATAAAACGAGGTTGAATTTACTACCGTGATTCTAGTTGAAGATATTCAGTTATATAGTATTTATATGGTAGAAATTGATCTGTGTAGTGAGTTGGAGCCTATATATATGTA
>NW_020869968.1:93367-95867 GCF_003789085.1 Penaeus vannamei
GCAAAACCCGCCGACGAGGGCGGGCCACCATGTTCATCTTGATTATACTACAGTCGTGTCTATATACAATGCTGACTATGCCAAGGTTAATATGCTGATTCAGTGGGAATCTTACGAGGTAATTGTAATATTACGCCCGCCGCTCCGACATCGACGATGATTGTGTAACGCTCTATCCTGCCGGGAATACATGGTGGAGATTTTGTTTCCTCGGCGGGGGTTGGGGGCGGCCCCCCCAGGGGGTCGCAGAGGGCGCAGCCCTCTGCAATGGAAAATAATGTGAATAACCATGGTTATTTTCACTGTGTGTTATATTATTAGTGCTATTTAACCCCGTATTTTCCCTGGGACCTTCCATGCCCTCCCCTGCTATCGGGGCCAAGTTTGTCGCTAACGGGGGGTTTCCGCGCAATAAAAAACTATATATTTGCAACGTGGAGAGTGAGAGGAATCCAACGATACCAAAATCGTCGATATCGGTTTTGCGGACGTAATATAGAAAATTACTAAGTTATGACTGTCATTGTTTCCGGCAGTCATATCTAATGATATATTCAGTCCTTATTCAAAGGGAAATATGTTTGAATTCTATGATGGGAACATGGCGTTATACCCCTTATATCATTTCAGGGAAAGGGCAAAACACGAGGCAGCAGTCGGGAACAAGGGCATGTTAGGTGAGCTGTGACTCACACACGTTGTCCCCTAAAAGTATCTTATACATTTGTAATTTAACAAATTGACATGATCCCGCTGATAAACGTTAAGAATTCTTTAGGAAGCTGGCTTGCTTTTCCAGTCATTTGATTTCTTCAAATGTTGGAACACGTGTCGTGACACATATATTTGTATGTGTACTGGGAGAGCTTTGCCCTCCAAAAGAAGCTGAACATCTTCAAGGAATTATGCATTTGATACACTTTTTGCGATAATAATAATAATACTATATACATATATTTCTTGAAAATGATCATATTGATATTAGCTCTTTCGATATTCATACAATTATTGAACAGTTGCACCACATCACAAAGAAAACATAACTTAACAATTCAGAACTATTTGTCACAAAATGACTAGAATATATATGCATTGACATTATGATTTCTAACTAGATTCATCAACAACTTACAACTAGTTCTTCATCTACAGTAGCACTATACACTGCTCTCTGCTCTGTGTGTCGGTCGGTCTGTAACAGTCATAGATTTGGGACTTCGAGAAATGTCGTGCAAGAGAGGGGTAGCCTTATACAAAGGGTGGAGTGGCTGGGTTGCGAAGAGAGTCGAATGGCTTGACATGGCTGTAGAAATTTGTGGTATATCAACAGGTGTTGGCAAGAGGGATGGCTGGCGAGACAACGGCGGGTCTGAAGTGAGTGGCGAGGTGAAGGAGTCAGTGTTAGCTGGCGAGGAAGGGGACAGCTGAGGCGACACCCCTGAGTACACATAATGGTGCACGAGTGACGGTTGTCCGCGCCCATATTCCTGCTGTTGGCCTCCCCAGGGCGAGGTCTGTACACCCCAGTCGCCGCTGTTGGCGCAGAGAGTCTCGTACCCATTGAGTTTCTCGCCATAACCTGAGTCCCGCGACATTTGTGAAGTTGTCAAGTCAAACTTAACCCTATGCGAACTTCGAGATGATCCCGAGGACGAGGCTCGGCTAGGACCACTCTCTGGAGAGTCAGGTGTATCTTCTGTACTCCTGCAGTCGGGAACTTTCTCTGCTTCCTGCACTTCCTTCTCTTTCCATATGCACACTAATTCTGAATTGTCATGGACGGTTTCTGACATCAGAGCGGAGACTCCCTGCACGGAGTCAGCCTCGGGGTCCTCACCCAGTATAACGGGCGTGGTATCCAGATGGAGGGAACTATCCGAGTCGTTCCTGTCCCCTTTTCGTGGCGTGGGGGGCGTGGGCATGATAGGGTCAATTGTGATGAAGGTAGTTGGGGTAATGGAGTGCGGACTGATCTCCTCGTCGTCAGAAGACTCGGGGAGTTGCTCTGCTGCTGGCAATACCTGCCGCCTGGAATCCAAAGGTGGAGTCTCCACGTAAAAGCAGTACCCAGTACCAAGACGAGTAAGGGGCTGACGATGGTTTAGAACCGGGGACTGATGCAAGGGCTGCAGGGCTGACGAAGCTCTCCTACCCTCCCTGAGCAAGAGAGATGCTCGTGACACCACACTCGAGGCTTCACTCAACGTTTCAGGCGAGGCTAGCGGCGCCACCCCGGCCAGCCAGTCCTCTCCGCGCTCTAGCGATCCTCGCGTCGATTCCCTGACCCCGAGGAGCAGCTGCTCCTCAAGAGCCGATAACAGCTCCCATGTGATAGCTGGTGAGTGGACGTGAGCTGTCTTGCGCAGGTCCAGAGCGGGCTCCGGCGAAGTGACAGGCGAGCAGGTAAAGGAAGTTTCGAGGAGGAGCTTATGTGGCGGAGTCGCCAAGCGATTCCCACTATTTGACGCAGTGGGATTTGACGAAAGGGGAACGTTATTTT
>NW_020869968.1:100421-102921 GCF_003789085.1 Penaeus vannamei
CTTATTCCCCTTATCATTATCATTTCTATAATCCTTATTAGCATAATCAGTGTTACGATCATTATCATTATTGTCATCATTATCATTACCATTATCATTATCATTATTAGGATTATAACCACTATTAATATTATGACTATTGTTATCATTTTCCTTCTTGTTATGATAACTATTATTATCATTGGCATTATTATTGTTTGATTATCATCATTATTATCAGCATTATCACTTCTATCTTTATCATTATTATCATTTTAATAATAATGATAATAATGATAATATTTATAATCATAATCATCATTATTATTACTACTGTTACCATCATTATCATCATTATCATTATCATCGCATTATGGTAATAGTAATAATGATAATAATGATAATGGTAACAATAATCAAACATTAATAAAAAAACGCTACTAATAAGAATGATGATAAGAATGATAATAATAATAATAACATTGATAATACTAAGACTGATACTAAGACTAAAACTGATAATGATAATAGTAATATTAATGATAGAAATAATAACAAAAACAAAAAAGATAATAATAATAATCATAATAACAATAATAACAATATTACCACTACTACTACTAATAAGGATAATAACAATAAGGACCATTATGATAATAACGATAATAGCAATAATAATAGTAAAAATGATGATGATGAAGATGATGATGCTGATAATGACAGTAATAACAATGATAATGATATTGATAATAATACTGATAATGATGATAATAACAGTAATAATAATAATTATTATTATTATAATAATAATGATAATAATAATAAATAATCACCATAATGATAACAATACCGATGATATTTATAATAATATTGATAATGATGATAATAACAGTAATAATAATAATAGTAATAATAATAATAATAATAATGATAATAATAATAAACAATCATGATAATGATAACAATAATGATGATATTGATAATAATAATATTAATAATAAAAAAAAAAATAATAATAATTATAATAATAATAATAACAATAATAATATTGATAATAATAATAATGATAATAATATTATTAATAATAATGACAATAAAACTGATAGTAAAAACAACAACAATTATAACATTAAGAATAGGAATAAGAATAATAAATGAAAAAACAATAACAATAACAATAAGAATAACAATAGAAAATAAAATAACAAAAATAATAATGATAATAATAATAATAATAATGATAATTATTATTACAATAATAATAATGATAATAACAATAATAATAACAAAAATAATTTCAATAATGATAATATTAATAATGATAACCAATAATATTACGAATAATGGTGATTACAATAGTAGGAATGCAACGTCGCTAACAATACTAAAATCAATAATGATTATAACGATAAAGAAATAATAATGATATTAATAATGATATTGATAATTATACTAAAGTTTATAATAATAATGATATTGATAATTATAATAAAGTTTATAATAATAATGATAATAGAAATAATAATAATAATAATAATAATAATGATGATGATAATAATAATAATAATAATAACAATAATGATAAGGATAATAATAATGATGATAATAATGATAATAACAGTACTAATAATCATAATGATAATAACAATGTTCAAAATGCTATTAATGATAATAATAATCATCATAATAATCATCACAATAATAACGATAACAATAATGACAATAATAATAATGACGGTAATAATAATAATAATAATGTTAATAATGATGATCTTATTGATGATAATAACAACAATAATGATGTTGATAATGATTATAGTATTGATGATAACAACAATAATAATAAAAAAACAATAATGATAATGATAATAGTCATGATTATGATAACAATACTAATAATGATAATAATGATGATGATGATAATAATAATAATAATAATAATGATAATGATAATGATAATAATAATTATGATGATAATGATGATGATGATGATGATGATATTCATGATAGTAATAATGATAATAATAATAATAATAGTAGTAGTAGTAATAATAATAATAATAATAATAATAATAATAATAATAATAATAATAATAATAATAATAATAATAATAATAATAATAATAATAATGATAATAAAATGTTGATAATGATTTGACAATATTAATAAAATATTGATACTACTACTACTAATAATAATAATGACAATAGCCATGATGATGATAATACAAATAATGATTATGATAATAATAATAATAATGATAATAATAATGATGATAATAATGATGACGATGATAATATTCGTGATATTAATAACGATAATAATAATAATAATAATGATAATAACAATAACAATGATAATAATACTAATAATACTAATAATAATCATAATAATAATAAAAGTGATAATACTAATAATAAAACCAATGATAATGATAATTAGAATCATAATAATAACAATAATAATAAAATAGTAATGAAAAAATACTGAAAATAACGATGACAATGATTATATAAAATT
>NW_020869968.1:114827-124827 GCF_003789085.1 Penaeus vannamei
GCAATCGTCACTTTTTTTAGCACAAATAATTTATGCTGCTTTATTCCTCTGTTACAATCCCTTGTATGAGTAAGATTGGCGTTCCTGTGAATTCAGGATTTTTTTTTTTTTTTTTTTTTTATTTTTTTTTTTTTTTTTTACAGAAAGCTAAGACTGAGTTCGTGATTTTCGGATTAAAAATTAGTTTCCGGCCTTTCTAACGTGAATGCAACCGTATCAGATGTAGGATAGTTCAGATTGGATAGATGATTAACAGAGAGTTAGATAGATTAGAAGAGAGAAGAGAGAAGAGAGGAATTTTACAAGATTTAAAAACAAGACAGAATTGAATGACTGAAAGATTTATATATATGAGAGAGAGCGGCGAACATAAAAGAGAGTAATAGCGACCCAATCACCGGGACTTATATGGATACGCAGCAGACGCTCATACATTAAAGGGGAAGGAAGATAAAAAACGTACGATTTTGACAATAACATTAAAGTATAAGATAAATGATATTTGTAAAAAGATATAAGTACAATAATTATGTGGCAAAGGAATTGGAAGGAGAAATTACAGTACGACATTTGATAATGGCTACATATGATTTAATATCAAAAATTCTTATAATTCTTAAAAGAATATAACGTCAGTATTAGGTCAACTCAAATTACACGATAAAAAACCATGTTTAATTACAGGTTTATGTGAAAAATAACCATATATGCCCTGACAATAGGCATAGATAACAACTTACTCTCTCTCTCTGCAAAAAGTATCATAAGAGTCAATATAAGCTATTGCATATTTCTTGTGTAAATATTTGGCAGACGGATGAAAATTCATGTGTCTGTGATGGCCCAGGTCTCTGCTACAGGTATAATGTAAAATTGCACTGTGGTGTTGTGTGTGTCGTGTGTGTCTGTGGTGTTGTATGTGTGGGTTATTATGTATGTATGTGTGTATGTGTATTTGCATGTAATCAAATGTTGTCGTACCGTGTTTCCCGCTGTTCTGTGTTGATTATATGTATGCATGTATGTGGGTGTAATATATGTATATAATATATATAATATATAATAATTATATATATATATATATTTATATATACTTATATAATATATATATATATATTATATCATAATAACTTATTATTTATTTATTTTATATTATATACATATATAATATATTATATTAAATACATTATACATACACACACACACACACACACCAACACACCACCACACACACATGCACATATATAAATATATATATATATATATATATATATATATATATATTATATATATTATATATATATATATAAATGTATCTTAATATATAATATATATATATAATTATATTATATATAATAAATATATATATATATATAATATATATATATATATTATATGTATTATATATATATATATATATATATATATATATATATCATATATATATATATATATATATATATATATATATACATGCATGTCATATACAATATTCTTATGTCCTATAATATCCTAATTTGGCCTTTTTCATTCAACAAAAGGTACGAAAATAACAAAACCACACCCATTTATGCATATTTTGGTGAAAATATGGCCAATTTAACCCCCTCCAACACTCAATTTAAAAACATAACACGCATTTACGTACAGTTATATATATCTCAGTTTACCAGGCCTTGAGAAATCAGTCGCGTAAGTATTTCTTTATATTGTTATATATATTATATATATATATATATATATATTATATATATTATATATATATATAAATTTATATATATATATATATATGGTGTGTGTGTGCTGTGTGTTGTGTGTGTGTGTGTGCTGTGTGTGTGTGTGTGTGTGTGTGTGTGTGTGTGTTGTGTGATAGATTTATATATATAGGAGATTTTGTGCGTGTTTTTGTGTTTGTGTTGTGAAAGGAAATTAACTATGTTGATAAGAATGAAATAAATCTTCGAATTGCTTTAAGATGGTTTCTCATCGGTTATGTTCGTCTGGTAAGGAATTCAATAACGTACATTTATAAATAGATAAATATATGCAACGAAAAACACAATACCGTGTTGATGATATGGAAGAAAAACCACAATGTACAAAACTAGTTTGTACATTGTTGGGTTTTTTCTTCCAGATAAATATATATATTATATACTATATATATATATATATATATAATATATATATATATATATATTATATAATTATGGATATATGAACCATTTCACACACCACCACCACCACCCCACACCCACAACACACAACACACAGCAGATATTGCATTCGCCTAAACATGTCGGGACATATTTGCCCAAGAACAAAATCAAATAGTCAATTTCGTCCATGGATTTGTGTCCTATAAGTAGACTAATTACCAGAAAGAAACAAAAAGAACCAACTTAAAGACAATTAACACAAAACCTATTTGATAACAGCAGTGAAAAAGCACCTTTTTGAATAACTTTAAACTTCAACCAAACTTATTAAAAGATCCATAATTTTTATCGCATCCTCTTGGAAGATTGCTTGTAGATCTACTTCCAGATGACGAAGTTCTTGATTGTATTGTCTGTTAAACCTTGCGCACCAGTAATGATAGCGAAGGATAATGAGGGCGGGAATTCTGGCCATCTTTTGCCTCAAAATTAACGCCGGATGAACTCATTAAGTCATTAATGCAAAGGCAGAACCTCACTTTCAGAATGCGGCGCTAATGACTAGACTTAGGAGAGGCTGTTTATTTTCCGTTAAACGTGAGACTGTTAAGAAATGATTACATGAAGAAGATATAGGTCTATCTATTTATCTATCTATTATTGTTCTCTATGGGTCTCTCTCTCTTTCTTTCTCTTTTCTTTCTCTATGGCATCTCTCTCTCTTTCCTTTCTTTCTTCTTCTTTCTTTCTTTCTTTTCTCTCTCTCTTCTCTCTCTCCTCTCTCTCTCTCTCTCTCTCTCTCTCTCTCTCTCTCTCTTCTCTCTCTCTCTCTCTCTCTTCTCTTTTCTTCTCTATGGATCTCTCTCTTTCTTTCTCCTATTGGATCTCTCTCTCTCTCTCTCTTCTCTCTCTTCTCTCTCTCTCTCTCTTATCATATCTATCTATCTATCTATCTATCTATCTATCTATCTATCTTCTATCTTTCTATCTACCTCTTCTCTCCATTCTCTCTTTATTCTATGCCTCTCTGTTCTGATTGTGTTTAGCTCCCGATCTGTTTACTCTCACAAAACTTCCTATCATTTTCTTTCTCTTTCTGTGTACATATCCCATCTGCATTAAATCAATAATATTGATGATTTCACTGGAATGTAACTAAATAAATCGTATTTACTTATTTTACTCAAATCATAATACAAAAACATGAAAAACACAGACACAAAAAAACTCGAACAACTTTTTTCTCTTCTTTTTTGCCCCGAATGATATGGCTGCAGTAATCAAGAGTGTCAAAATTGAATTGCGATATCAAGAATAAGGAAAATTGAACCATGTCTGAAGAGTCCGATTGCATATACCTCTGCATGTCCACTGGAAATGCAACACAAAGCACCAGGCAAAGGACATAGGATTTCTACAATCATCCTTGCAATCAAATAAGCTTTCAGACACCATACATATGGCACACTCTCACGCTTACACGCAAACGCACACCATATCAAAAAAACACACATAGGTTTCATTAAAAAAATTTGTATTATTATACTATGGCAAAATATATAACATATAATTGCATGCACACCAACACACAACCATATGTTTATATTTATATATTTATATAATTATATATATTATATTATTATAATATATATATGTTTATTACATATAATAATATAATTTATATATTATATTATAATATATTTATATTATATATATTAAATTATATATTATATATTATATATAAATATATATATTATATTTATTTTTATATATATGTTTATTTTATTATAAGGTTATTTTAACATATACTATTATATTAATATATATATTTATTTATTTAATTGTTATTTATATATATATATATATATATTATATAATATTATATATATATAATATATTATATATATATACACACACACACACACACAACTATATATATATATTTATTATAATTTATAGTAATATTATATTTATAATTTAATATATGTAATTGTTACTAACTTGCTATCTTATACAATTTGAAAATAAGAAGATCAGCGTTTAAAGGGAAAAAATACACGAAAATTTGCCCTCGCGAGATTCTGACAAAAAGCACAATAGATTACAATATCTAACACGAGTCAGAGCAGTTTTTACCAATACCACAATTGAATGCATGGTGTTTGTTACACTCCACAGCTTTCCATACATTTGTTTTTGTTTTTTTTTTAGTTTACATTTTCCGCTTTTTTTTCTGCATTTTCTTCGCCATGAAGTAAAAGGATATCACTACCCCCTTTCCTCAAAAAAAAAAAAGAAGAGAAGGAGGGAGTGAGAGTGAGAGTGAGGAAGAGTATGAGTGATGGTATGAGTATGGTATGGAGTGTGAGTGTGGTGGAGTTGAGAGTGAGAGTGAGAGTGGAGTGAGGTGAGAGTTGAGAGTGAGGAGAGGAGAGGAGATGGAGGAGGAGAGAGGGGACAGATGACAGAGGGCAGAGCAGAGACTGAGAGAGAGAGAGAAGAGAGGAGAGAGAGAAGTGCGAGAAAGAGAGAGAGAGGAGGGGGGAGGGAAAGAGAGAGGAGAGAGAAAAGACAGACTTAAGGGCAGACAAAGACAGAAAACAGAGGAGAGAGAAAGTGAAAGGCGAACAACTAGACAGAACCAGAGAAAAACAGCGAAGAAGAGAGAGGAGAGGGAGACAAGAGGAAAGAAATGCATCAGACAGACCAAAGCAAGAAAGACACAGACGAAAGAATTAAAAAAAAATTAAAAATAACCTAAATCCCTCCCACCCATCCGCAGCCACACGCCATTCGACGTGAAAAGGGGGTTGCTTAAACGGACAATATTTTAATCTATTTTTCGGGGTTAGTCTCATCCTCGGGGCGCGTGTCACAGGGCATTTTCAACTGCTGACTTCGAAGCAACTCATCCGTGCATCAGTTGTGTGCAAGCGGAGACACGGAAATGCAGACAGAGCTGTTATATGCTGTTTCTTCTGTTCATAGTTGTAAACGCACGGCGGTGGTGTGTGTGTGTGTGCCTACATATATACATATTTACATTAGTATATTACACACACCCAACGCACCGCTTTATTATATTAGGAGAGAGAGAAGAAGTGAGAGTTGGCGAGCCATAGAGAAGGAGATGGAGAGGACAGGGACGGATGTGAGAGAGCAGAGGAGAGTAGAGAGTGATGCGAGCGAGAGAGAGAGAGAGAGAGAAGGGACAGGACAGGACGACAAACGAAAATACAAGAACACATTTCAGTCTTCGAAGGAACGTAACGCCCAGCCCATGAACGTGCTCCACAGACCTTCAACACTCCAGTCCCTCAACCCCTACGAACCCGCATTCCACAGCAGCCTCCTCGTCAATCTCAACTTGTCTGTCAATTCACTCGGATCTGGGCTACTGGGCACCTTCCATCCCCCATTTAGATCATCAGGCAGTTGTCTTTAGGGATTGCAAAACGAATATCGGAGATGTGACAGTCAGCCATGTTTAATATCTCCGTAGATCTCGTGACATTAGACAAGGTACTGTAGATGTGTGTCGCCCCCTGGATGGTTGATGGGGTTGTCGTAGTGTTGGTGGGTTGGTTGGTGTGATGGTGAAGGTGGGGTGAATGTTTGTGTGTGTGTGTGTGTGTGTGTGTGTGTGTGTGTGTGTGTGTGTGTGTGTGTGTGTGTGTGTGTGTACAGTGAGGGAGTTTGTGAGTGGATGATTCTTTTCGTGTGTTGTGTGCGTGTGTGTGTTTAAGTTGTGTGGTTATGCTTGTTTGGTTTACTGTGTGAATTTGGAATAGAGGTGGTTTTGTTGTTTGTGTGTGTGTTTGTAAGTAAGTGGTTTTGCTTGTTTGTTGTATGTGTGTGTTTGTAAGTACATTATGTTGCTTGTTTGTTTGAAATCGTGTGTTTGTAAGTAGATGTGGTTTTGTTTGTGTATTTGTGTGTGTATATGTGAGTAACGTTGACGTTGTTGTGTGTGTGTGTGTGTGTGTATTGTGTGTTGTGTGCGCGCGCGTGCGTGTGTGTGTGAAAACGCGCATGCGTGTGTGAATAACAGATATCAGATGCCATCCCGATTGATGCCGAGCAACGAGGCCTAACGAGTTCCCCCCCCCCCCCCCGAGTTTTCCCTCGACGCTGCCCCGGGAACCTCTGTCGTCAGTAAGGCATCAGCTGTCCCTCGCGCACCGCAGAGTCATCGGAACGGCGCGGGTCGTCATCAGCTGATCCGAAGGAGGAAGAAGGGCAGCTCGTTCTTGAGGATGGGGTTTGTGAGGATGGGGTTGGGGCTTTTCGATGAGTGTTATGAGTGGTTTGATAGCGTTTTGATTGATAAAGATAGGGAGGAAGGGAAGGAGGAGGAGGAGAGAGGGAAGAGAGAGTGAGAGAGATCCATAGAGAAACAGATAGATAGATAAATAGATAGATTTATATTTTTGTCTTATGTAATCCATTTTTTGATAGACAGATAGATAGAGAGAGAGAGAGAGAAGAAAGATAATAAATATATAGATACAGAAAAGAGAGAGATTGAAAGAGAAACTCATTTTTGCAGACTACGATGATGTTCATATTTGCACCAACAGGGGATAATCAAATAATTCGTTGTTTTTGAATAAAATGTATCTCATTTAGAACCGGGAGTGGATGTGGCCTGAGGCGGGGAGACCAAACAGACAAAATCACCAAAGTAATTCTGGAATGCCATCATAACGACAAATATTTACATATCGGCAACCACTCTGCCGATTTCACGCCGATTAAATTGCTGATTTCATCTCACTACCGACAAAACATAATATATTTAATCTTCGAAAAAAAAAAAAAATCAATTGTCATCACAGTAATTTACAGTTATGACAATCACAGAAAATAACACAAACGCGAATTTTTATGTTTTATATTTTTTATCTTATCCAAAAAGTATTTTGACTTGAAACACGAATTATTACTATATAGTGTTGTATGGTGAAATAGTACCCCGTCGTTAGCATTGTTTCTCTTCCACTGTCTATTTGTCTTGTGTGTATGGGAACGTCCATCCAAAAACTATCTTTCTATTTAATATACATATTTATATAGATTAGATAGAAAAGCGAGCGGAGAGGGGGGGGGGCAGAAGAAAGAAAGGGAGAGAAATGAACAGATAACAGATGCATATATATATAATATATATATATATATATATATATATATATATATATATATAACTATATATATATATATAATATATATATGCTAATCTGTGTGTGAGTGCTGTGTGTGTGGTGTGTGTGTGTGTGGGTGTGTGTGTTTGTGTGTCTGTTGTGTTCGTCTGTAGTGTGTTGTCTGTTCTGGTTCGTTGTTCTCGCTATTGTGGTGTTGGTGTCGATCGTGTGTTTGTGTGGTGCTGCTTGTGAAATCGCTTTGTGAATAGGTTTGTAAAGCTTCGTGTATGTTGTGTTTGTGTGTGTGGTGTGTGTCTGTGGTGGGTCTATGTGTGGTGTGTTGTGTGTGTTGTACCAAGAAGAGTGCTAGTGCGCACTCTCTCTTCCTTTGGCGCGGGTAATTTACCTCAATTACATTTTTTCATTCAGCGCGGGAAAACACTCATTTCTCTCTTTGTCTACATTTGGCGCGGTCGGACGGATGATAAACTCATTCTCCCAGTGGCGCAGTAAAGGTCTAAGAATTTTTACAACGTCGGCCACGCGCCAGCGCGGAAACAACAATTTAAAAAACAAAAAAAAAAATGATAAAAAAAGAAAAAAAAAATACAATAAAATTAAAAAAGAAAAAACAAACAATAACAAAAACTATCTATAAAAAAATCATCATCAAAAATTATATATAAATAACATATCAAATTTTAAAACTCAAAAATTTCTGCGAGAACTACATTTTGCCTGTTCGGGGCCACAGAATTTGACCAAATAATTTTTTTTGGTCCGCTTTTCTCCATTTCTTCTCGCTCTTTCTCGTTGCACTCCTTCTCGTCTGGGGGTCGTCTGAGGTGTTTTAATCTCTGTACACATCTCTCGTTTACTTTCTCTTCCCGTGACACTATTCATCCTGTTTCTGTTGTCTGTTTGTTGTTGTTGTTTTTTTTGCTTTTTGTATTTTTGATTAGCCGACGTGTGGCTGGCTGGCGTCTGAAGTTTGTGGTTTTCCTTTTTGCTTTCCGTTTCTATGCGCAACGACAGAAAGCGAAAAAATAATCGAAATTCCATGAAACTGAAAAAGAAAAAGTTTACGGGGTTTTCCTCGTCTTTCTGAAAGGAAGGAGATATTTTTATTTGAAACCGGGGAGATTTTTTGTAATAAAGTGAGCTCGTGTGGGCGGACTCCCTTTTCCTGTCTCTGCCCCCTCCGAGTTTTTTTTTCCCTTCCCCTCTCTCTCTCTATCTTCTCTCTACTTCTCTCGGTCTTCGTTTCTTTCTTTCCTCCTCTTCTTCTCTCATTCCTCCCTCTCTCCTCCCTCTTCTTTCTTCTCTCTCTCTTCTTCGTCCTCTCTCGTCTCCTCCTCTCTCTCTCTCTCTCTCCCCTCTTTCCTCTTCTTTCTCTTGTCTCTTCTCCTCTCTCTCGTCTCTCTCTCTCTCTCTCCTCTCGTCTCCTATCTCTCCTCTCCATCATCTCTTCTTCCCTCTCATCCTCTCTCCTGCTCTCTCCTCTTCTTCTCATCTTCTCCTCTCTCTCCTCTCTTTCCTCCTCTCTCTCTCTCTCTCTCTTCTCATCTCTCTCTCTCTCGTCCGTCTCTCCTCTTCGTCGTCTCTCCTCTCTCTCTCTCACTCTCTCCTCTTCTCCTCTCTGCCTTCTTCTCCTCGTTCTCTCTCTTCCTTTCTCTCCTCTCTTCCTCTCTCCTTCTACACACCTCTCTACTCTCTGGATCGTCTCTTCTCTCCTCTCCTCTCATCCTCTCTTCTCTCCTCATCTCGTCTACTCTCTTCTCTCTTTCCCTTCCCCTCTCGCCTCTCTTTCTTCGTCTCTTCTCTCTCCTCATCCGTCTATCTCTCTCTTCTCCTCTTCTCTTCCTCTCTCTCCTCTCTCTTCTCCGGCTTCTCCTCTTCTCTTTCGCTCTATTCCTACTTCTCTCCTCTCTCTTCTCTCCTCTCTTTGCTTCTCTCTCCTCGTCTACTCTATCTAGTGCTATCTATCTTTTTTCTCCTCTCTTTCTTTCTCTCTCTCCTCCTCTCTTCTCTCACATTCCTTCTCTTTCCTTATCCTCGCCTTCCCCCGTTTCTAACTCCATTAAACCAGTTCTTCTCTTCTCTCACTCAGTCTCTTCTCTTCTTCTCCTCTCCCTCCGTCTCTCTCCTTCCTCTCTCGTCGTCTCCCTCTCTTCGCTCTCTCTCCCTTCTCTCCTTCTTCTCTCTCTCTTTTCTCTCTCTCCTTCTCCCTCCCTCTTCCTCCCTCCCTCCCTCCCTCCTTCTCTCTCTCTCTCTCTTTCTCCAACACATTATTCCCTCTCCTACCAATTTAGTCTTTTATCTTCTCTTTCACAGAGGCAACAAGTAAAGCATTTTGTTCGTTAATGTTTCGGTGGCACGATATATCCCCCTCCCCCTCCCCCCCCTTCCCCCATAACCCCCCTAATGTCTAGGACCCCCCTTTATTATTCTCGTCTTGGCCCCTATTCCCCTTTTCATGCCTTCTCCTTTATTCCTAGCCTACTGCGTTTTCTTTCATTGTCTCATTTCTCTTTCTATTCTCCTCATCTTTTCCTATGCTTCATATCCATTTCTTTTCTTTCTCCTTCTTCCCTATTTTTCCCACCCCTAAATACTGATTCTTTCTCCTTCCTTGTTCATCTCCCGCACTTTTCACTTCTTCTTTATTCCCTTTCATTCATCCTCTCTTTTTCTCATCTT
>NW_020869968.1:137327-144827 GCF_003789085.1 Penaeus vannamei
TTTGTTTTTGTTTGTTTTTTTTGTTTTTTATGACTACAGATGGTTTGATACAAATGAAAAGTATGCCAAGCAAACAATTTTCCCATGTTCAGATAGATCAAACATAACAATTGCCAAAACCATCACCAAAGGCAGAACAACAGTCCCATAGAGTGACTTCAAACCTTCAGCTGTGCAACACACTCACTATGAATAGTCGCATATGTTTTAAATAAATCAAGTTCACAAGTTCAGTGTCGCACTTTCTTGAGTTATACATCTAATGCATATTCTGCGGGTGCATCTTATTTTCTTGATTAATACACTATTCTATAATCATCAGACTCTGACCCTATACACTGTAACTATAATCTAATAATCATCCATGTATGATAGGGTATTGTTCAACTTTATTATATATCTGTTTACTTTATTATCTAATGTATAGAAAACGGCAGAAATGCTACGGAAAGGCGGCCAGCCCTGCTAGCAACTCCGACGTGGCGCGAAATTTGAAACATGATAAAATAATAAAAATTATGGATGACCTCTTAGGCTTGGCAAGGAAAGGTCACTACCTGAATCGGATGTCATTTCAGACCGTGTTTTGAGCAGCATCCGAACTCACATTCCTATTTAGATATATAGATATTTAGATAAATAGAGAAATAAATGAACTCTTAGTCTATAGGTATGAAACAATATTTTATTACGTAGTGATGTAAGCACAACATAACACAGGGAGCAGAAGCAGCAACAGCTGTTCGTTCGGAGTATTAGTTTACGTAAAGTGAGCTATGAATATTTCCGCAATGCGCATTTACAAATGTATAAGGTCGTTCTAAATATTTAAATCCACGAAACAAAGCGAGCGTTTTATAGCAGCGTATCCGTAAACACTATTGTTTAGCTCTCATTCAGCTTTCTTCTCCACCTACCTTTTTATCCACCTCTTTCTCCGTTCTCTCATCCACCAATGTTTCTATCCTCCTCAGTGAGATTTTTCTATCCACCCCACGTTTTTATATCCACCTCAGTGAGACTTTTCCATTCCTCTCTCCAGTCCTCCACTTACCTTTTTATCCACCTCTTTTTCAGTTCTCTTATCCACCCACGTTTATATCCACCTCAGTGAGACTTTCCATTCCTCCACTTACCTTTTATCCACCTCTTTCTCCGTTTCTCTTATCCACCAATGTTTATATCCACCTCAGTGAGATTTTTCATCCCTCTCTTCCAGTCCTCCACCTACCTTTTTATCCACCTCTTTTTCAGTTCTCTTATCCACCCACGTTTATATCCACCTCAGTGAGACTTTTCAGACTTTTCATTCCTCTCCTCCAGTCCTCCACCTACCTTTTTATCCACCTCTTTTTCAGTTCTCTTATCCACCAATGTTCATATCCACCTCAGTGAGATTTTTTCATCCCCTCTCCTCCAGTCCTGCAATCCTACCGTTTATCCACCTCTTTTCAGTCCTTATCCACCATATTTTAATATCCTCTCTAGGTGAGACTTTCAATCCTCTCTTCCAGTTCTCCACCTACACTTTTAATCCACCTTCTTTCTCCGTATCTCTCATCCACGCTCGTGCAGACTTCCATTCCTCTCCTCCGTCCTCCACCTACCTTTTATCCACCTCTTTTTTCAGTTCTCTTATCCACACTTTATATCCACCTCAGTGAGATTTTCATCCCTCTTTTCCAGTCTCCACCTACCTTTTTATCCACCTCTTTCTCCGTTCTCTTATCCACCCACGTTTATATCCACCTCATGAGACTTTCCATTCCTCTCCTCCAGTCCTCCACCTACCTTTTTATCCACCTCTTTCTCCGTTCTCTCATCCACCCACGTTTATATCCACCTCAGTGAGACTTTTCATCTTTCACTTCCAGTTCTCTTCTCCACCTACTCTTCTTTACCTACGATTTATCCAGCTCAGTGAGACTACACACCTTCTCTCATTCTCCTTTACTGTGGCGTCTTTATGCTTCCTTACTATCTACAGAATTGTGCGTCATAGGAAGACGTCAACACAAACAAGATCTAACTTCCTTTTGTTGTAAGTTCTTTTGATGTTGAATCTCATTCTAATTACTGAATTCACGATAGAAAAAGAAGGTAAACGCATATAGGGTAAAATAGATATGTGAACCAGGTATCAAGGTGAGATGAAATATAATTAATTATAATCATAACGACAATTAGGACCAAAAAAAAAAAACATAACAAGCTACCGTAAACTCATTACCATTCATATTACGTAAATGATACGACTTAATTAAACTTACTTATTATTACTTCCATTAAACTTTGAAGTATCACGGTATTTTCTACACCAGGACAAACTTTCATAGTCTGCACAACTCAGTTTGTCAGTGTAATTCACTATTTAACAATTCTGAGGCGTGAATTGTTTATCAAGTCCAATTAAATTATTTATGAGATATTTACTATTGACCTTTTCAAAGCAATTTAAGTAACAAACCAAATATAACATACACAAATATATATATATATATATATTATATAATATATATATACATACAATATATATATACATATTTATACTATATATATATATTATTATATATATAAATATTATGTATATATATTCAATATATGTATATATACAAACACATACATACTCTCTCCCTCTCTCTCTCCCCCTCTCTTCTCCCCCTTCCCCCCCTCTCTCTCATCTCTCTCTCTCTCTCTTCTCTCTCTCTCTCATCTCTCTCTCTCTCTCTCTCTCTCTCTCTCTCTCTCTCCTCTGTCACTCATATCTCTGTCTGTGTGTGTGTGTGTGTTGTGTGTGTGTGTATTGGCGAAGTCGCGAGATCATAACCAATTCAGAGAACATTCATCATACACACAGCCATGAACACACCTAGGTAGTAGCAAACGAATATGTCGCATTTATATATATAAAAATTGTTAACTATATTTTTCTGAAAGGTTTGGTAATGATAATGATAATAATGAGGATGATAATGGTGATAATGATAATAATAATGGAGGATGATATAATGGTGATAATGATAATGAAATATGATGATTATAATGATAATAATTAACCTTAAATGATGATAATGAAATTATAATTAATGATAATCATATTCCTAAATAATGAAATTATGATTAATGATAATATGATCATAATATTAATGATAATGATAATTATGATGACCATTCATTCCAGAGGATAAAGTCTGAGACATTAATTAATGAAATAATGAAAGGGACAGCAATGTATTTTTTCTTTTTTCATATTCATATTTTCTTTCTTCCTACCTCTTTCTTTTTCTTCGTGTTAATGCTTTTTTAATCAGTTTATTTTCTCTCTCTAATCTATCTCTCTAGTCTTTCTCTTCTCTGTGCCATTCCATCTCTCTATCTTCTTGTGTTTCCAATTCTTAATTTCTTTCGCACGTTTCTCTCTCTCTCTCTCTCTCTTTCTTTCTTTCTCTTTCTCTCTTTCTCTTCTCTTCCTCTTTTCTCTCTCTCTCTCTCTCTCTCTTTCTCTCTCCCTCTCGCTCTCTCCTCTCGCTCTCCTCTCTCCTCTCTCTTTCTCCTTCTTTTCTTCTCTCTTCATCACTTTAATAATTTCTGCAGCTTATTAAAGCAGCATTAATGCGCTGCTCCTCCGTAAATATCGTCAGACTCCCCTGTTCATGGATAAATGATCAAGAGAGCCATTTGCGATAGAAATAATGCCCACCAAGCTCTTAAAAGTAACAGACGTGAAGCCGCCTTTCAAGTAGATTATAAAGTAAAAAAGAAAAATGTCAAATTGCTAATTCAATCTGCAAAAAGAAATTATTTCAGAAATAAATTCACCGAATATTCAGAAAACTCTGATAAGCATGGAAAATTGTTTATAACACCAGTGCCTCACAAACAATACTCACTAGTGATTGTGCAAGTCCTACAAAGAACAGAGCATTTAATTACTTTTTTTAAAATTTAAAAAACTAAATTATGAACAAACAACTGCTTGCATTACAACGAAACACAAATCGGGCAAAGTTTACAACTAATATTTTTCAGACTACAACCAGTGAACGTATAAACAATCAATAGTATAAAACACCTTCGCGAAACAAATGCTGTAGGAGCAGACGGTATTGCTTTGCGCTTTATCAGAGATAGTCTACCCGCAATTGCACACTATTTGACGGTCATTATTAACACCTCTCTGGCCACTGGTGTCTTTCCGTCACTTTGGAAACATGGTATCGTAACCAATTTTGAAGTCGGGGGATATAGACGATGTGAATAATTATCGCCCTATTACTATACTCCCTATATTATCTAAAGTCCTGATAAATTGTAGCAATCAATTAACAAGTTTCCTGGAGGCCAATAACTTATTATCTAAAACGTAAATATGGTTTCAGAAATAAGTTATCTACTGAAACAGCTTTACTACAAATTACTGATGAGATTTATAATAACATAGACAATAATCAGGTAAATTTGCTTACATTATGCGACCTTTGATAGTGCCAACCATGAACTTCTCCTTAACAAATTAGTAATTCGTAAATTAATACCTTTCGGTTTAAAAATCTGGTTTAATAGATACAAGGACCCAGTCGGTAAGAATCAGTGATTATATGTCATCAAAACAAGAAGTACCTTTTGGTGTTCCGCAAGGATCCGTTTTAGGTTCGATCCTATTTACAATTTTCATAAATGATTTATCAACAATAGCCCATAACTGCCTTCTAGTGCAGTGCGCCGATGATTCACAGTTTCTTCATAGGAACTCAGTAAACAACCGGAATACATTAATAGGAAACACTCAACAACCCCTTACACTAGTAAAATTATATTTTGACATTAATGGCCTTAAACTAAATCCACATAAAACTCAATGTATATTCATTCATAGGTAGCCGACAGAACATAGATAAAATTCCCAGTGACACGGCCATTTAATTTAAAAGCTGCTCTATCAAGCCGAACACTTCAGGGAATAATTTGGGAGTACACTTAGACAGATTCATGACATCTGAACAACACGTTGACAAAATGCACAGGAAAGTAGTAGGCACTCTGGTATATCTTAATCACATAAAAAATCAAATAATTACCGAAACTAGAATCATGGTTGTGCAAAATCTACTTCTAAACATGATTAACTATTGTTCAAATATTTGGGGTTTGACTGACAAAACCCAAATGCAAAAAGTACAAAAATTACAAAACTTTGCTGCAAGAGTTGCATTGGGTAATGTCAGTAAACTTGATCACATCAGCCCGCATATCCAGAAATGGTTAAAAGTCCAACCTAAATGCAGTTATGACACGTGTATTCATCTACAAGCTCATTCATGGGAATTATCCGCAATGGTTAATGCCCTTGCAAACTGTAGGGACCACATCAGGTGTCGTGACACGCCAAGTAAATTCTCTTTATGATCGAGTACTGATACAGGGGCACGACAAATGGAAATACGTGGACCCAAGTTATGTAACATATTACCAGATAATATAAGAGTCATTAATAGCTTTTGTAATTTCAAAAGGAAATTAAAAGGACACCTATTAAATAATCTGTTGTAAATATGAACGTATTTATGTAAAGAATAACCATTGTAATTAATAGAATAAATTGTTTTGACTTTGAGACACTTTACTCATCTCTCTCTCTCTCTCTCTCTCTCTTCTCTCTCTCTCTCTCTCTCTCTCTCTCTCTCTCTCTCTCTGTCTCTCTCTCTCTCTCTCTCTCTCTTCTCTCCTCTCTCTCTCTCTCTTTCTCTCTCTTCTCCGCTCTCTCCTCTCTCCGCTCTCTCCCCTCCGCTCTCTCCTCTCTCCTCTCTCCGCTCTCTCCTCCCTTTCCTTTTCTTCTCCGTTTCCCTTTCTCTTCTCTTCGTCGTTCTTTCTTTTATATTCTTTTTTTTTTTCTTTCTTTTTTTTTATGTTATATTGCATCCTTTTCCCAGGCACGAAACCCAACTCCAAAGCTAATTCAACTTCTGGTTTACCTTTTTGATACCCAGTTAACAGTCGTACCATATCTATTACCTTATTTGGAAAATGTAATAAAATACTTTCTTACTATTCTCTCTTAGTCTCTTTCTCTCTCTCCTTTACTCTCCTTCACTCTTAGTCTCTTTGTCTCTCTCTTTCTCTTTCTCCCTTTAATTTATTCTCTCCCTTTCTTTCTCTCTCTCTCTGTCTATCTATCTATCTATTTAAGTATCTATCTATCTCTATCTCTGTCTCTCTCTCTTCTCTTTGTCTCTCTTTCTCTTTCTTTCTTTTATTTATCTCTCTCTCTTCTCTCTCTATCTCTCTCTCTCTTCTCTCTTCTCTCTCTTCTCTTTCTCTTCTCCTTCTCTTCCTCTCCTCTCTCTCCTCTCTCTCCTCTCCTCTCTCTCCTCTCCTCTCCTCTCCTCTCTCTCTCTCTACTCCATAATTAATCTTATTAACATTAGAATTTGACTAATGCCATTTCTTTTGAAAAATAATTCCTATGATTCTGGCTTTGATAAATATGTTAAATCGATCATGATATCATCTAATATCAGATTCTCTTTGTGAGATTTGTCTATTAACTTTGTGTCTATTGTTTCTATTAATTTTGTGATGATGATAATGATGATATTGGTAATAGTAATAAAAGTTATAACAATAATAGTTATGATAATAAAAATAATAATGAAAAACATAATGATATTGATGATAGTAGTAGTAGTGATAAAAGTATTAATGGTATTAATAATTGTAATAGAAATAAAAATGATGATGATGATGGCAATGATTCTTAGGATGTAATAGATGATTATTATCTTAATTATCAATATCATCATGATAATGATAATTATTACTATTATTATCATTATTATTATTATTATTATTATTAATATCATTATTACTATTATTATTATTATTATTATTACTATTATTATTATTATTATTATTATTATTATTATTATATTATTATTATATATTATTATTATTATTATTATCATCATCATCATCATCATTAGTATCATCATCATCATTATCATTAATATCATTATCATTACCTTTACTATTATTATCCTTATTATTATTAGAATATTATGGTTATTATTTTCCTTACTGTCATTTCCATTGTTATCAATGTTATGACAATAATAATAATGATAATAAAACAGTTGTAATGTCAATGATAGCAACAGCAACAGCAAAAACAACAACCAATGATAATAATAATGATAATAATAATAATAAATAATAATAATGATAATATGATAATGAATAATGATAATGATAATGATGATAATAATGGTAACAATAATCTTAATCCTAATGATGATAGTGATCATGATGAATATGATAGCAATAATGATAAAGATTAGAGAATAAACGAAATAGTAATAAGGATAATAGGTATAAAATATAATGATAATGATAATAATTGCAGTAATTAATACTGATACTGATAATAATAATAATAATGCTGATAATAACGAAAATGATAATAATGATGATGTTGAATGATTTTGATAAAGATGATGTTGCTTG
>NW_020869968.1:149827-154827 GCF_003789085.1 Penaeus vannamei
ATCTATCTATCTATCTATCTATCTATCTATCTATCTCTCGCTCTCTCTCTCTCTCTCTCTCTCTCTCTCTCTCTCTCTCTCTCTCTCTCTCTCTCTCTCTCTCTCTTCTCTCTCTCTCTCTCTCTCTCTCTCTCTCTCCTCCCTCCTCCCTCCCTCCCTCCCTCCTCCTCCTCCCTCCTCCCTCCTCCCTCCCTCCTCTCCCTCTCTCCCTCGAATCTCTTAGTATATGCCTGTTGTCTTTGCCGCAGGATTCAAGTCTCTGTGGTTTTGTTTTCTCCAAATAGGATGTTCATTAACCCTTTGGTTATTCTCTCTTAGCTGGGAGTGCCGTGCGCTGGGAACACGTATGATGGCCCCCTGTGTGCATAGAGATAGGGGGATATGCTGTGCAAATTGTGGGCATGGGATTTGCTGTAAGTGTATATACAGGCACACACAGACACGCATGCAGGTACACAGACGCAAATAATAAACACACACAAACAAACAAACACACAGGCACACACGTACACACATACAAGCACACGCACGCACACACACAACACACACACACACACACACACCACACACACACATACACACACACACACACGCACACGTACACACACACACACACACACACACACACACACACACACACACAAAAAAAAAAAATTCATGGACAAACATATGTGTGTGTGTGTGAAAGAGGGAGTAGACCATAAACATACCAAACATACCACTATATACACCACTTACAAGAAGAAAAGAGAGAGAGAGATCAGTTACAAAGAGTATAGTAACTCTTGGTAAAGATATGAAAACACAATCCCACTGTCTACAAGAATTGTTTGCCGAGTGCCAACAAAGCCAAACTATAAATAACTTTGTCCTGTTCTTTCCCATGAATCCAAATCTGTTTACATTGTGATACTTTTTTATTTACGTCGAGAAAGACAAGGGTCAGCAGATGCATATGTACATGTATACATACATAAGTATATGTGTGTGTGTGTGCATGTGTGTGAGTGTGTTTGTATGTATATGGATATATGTATACATATATATATTATAATATATATATATATATATTATATATATATATATATATTATGTATATAATATATATATATATAATATAATATATATATATATATATATATATATATATATATATATATATATATATGTATATATATATAATATATATATATATATATATATATATATATATATGCAAACACACACAGACACAGACACACACACACACACACACACACACACACACAACACACACATACACATACACATACACATACACACATACACACATACACACACACACAACACACACACACACACACACACACACACACACACACACACACACACACACACACACACACACACACACACACACACACATATATATATATATATATTATATATATATATATAATATATATATATATATATTATTTATTTATTTATTTATATACATACATACACATACATATTTATAATCTCCGCATCCCTACTCCTTCCTTTCCCTCGCACATCCCCCCCCCCCTCCCTTCATTCAGCCAGCCCCGGAAATCAATAAAAACAACCAAGACAAATTGACGCAGCTCAAATGGGACTCACGCACAGCACCACAGCAATCCGACTCTCGCACAGCATTTCAGAGAACCAGCGACATACGCTGTGCTGGAAAAAGGAACATTCTCCCTCGATCAGTGACGATACTCGCCTTAACGAGTCTGGCTCTTTCTTGCTCTCTTGTCGGTATGTGTCTTCGGATCTCGTTTTTGTTTTATTTTTTTGTCTTATTTTTTTCTTTTTTTTCTTTTTATTTATTGATTTATTTATCTTTTATCTTATCGGATTTCTTCTTTTTTTTTGCGGGGGGGGGGGGGTGTCTGTCTGTTTCTGTGTCTGTACCTGTCTGGCTGTCTGTCTGTCTGTTTGTCTCATTCTCTTTTTCTCTATATATATGTATAGCTAGCTAGCTATTTGTCTGTATGTCTTTGTATCTCTATCTATCTGTCTCTCCCTCTATCTCTCTATATAGTTATTAATCTATCTATTTGTCTGTCTGTCTTTGTATCTCTCTCAATCCATCTGTCTCTCTCTCCAATTCTCTCTCTCTTTCTCTCCTATTCTTTTTAAAAAATAATCTTGGTTTGTAATAGATAAAGGTAATTGAAAATAGGGTTGAAAACGGGAAGTAAGATTATTTAGAAAAGTATTTAACAAAGATATAACAAAAACAAACAAAGGCATTATCTTTGTTTAGGAAAAAGAGATGGAATTTATGATGCGAACAATTGCACTGGGTTGTCTTCATCATAATTATATAAATATCATATTTAATATTTTTACGAATAGCACTAAGGGCTTAGAAAATATTTGAGTGTTTCTCCCCAAAACAAGTAAAATTAAAGACAGTAATTACTATGATAAATACAAGACACAATAACAGACAAACGCAACAATGTGAAAAAGAATACATGATATTAGGAAGATCGAAGTGTTGATTAATGCGGTAATGATTACAGCATTTGAATATCATGTGTCACACACACACACACATATCATCGTCATCATCATACAGTATTGCTATATCATCATTATTCATTATTGATATTGTCAATTATCATTATCGTTATCATTATTCTTTTGTTATCTATTGTTGTTCTCATTCCAGTTATCATTATCAGTATCATGATTACACATTATACAACACACAACACTCGATATGTTACATGTGTGTGTGTGTGTGGTGTGTGGGTGGTGTGAAGTGTGTCGCCTTGTTGTGGGCGTGTGCGTGTGGTGTGCACCCCGTGCGTGGGTGGTGCCGCGTGTGTGTGCCGTCTTGCGTGTGTGTGTGCGCGCCCGTGTGTGTTTGCGTGCGTGCGTGCCTGTGTGTGTGTGTGTGTCTGCGTGCATGTCCCTGTATGTGTGTGCGTGTTTCTGTTGCGTGTGTGTGACCCTGTCTCAGCCTCTACCCTGCTCCTACTCTCCCTCTAAGCCCCCCCACACCCACGCGCGCGACTCCTCTCTCGCTGAACGTCCGACGGAATAATATGTGCTTCCGTGTGACAGGATTACCGGCGTGTGTTCAAGCGGATTATCCTCCAGTAATCCACGCTGCAGCGAGTCAGTGCTCGGCCGTGTGTTCAGTCGCGAGAGAGATCTGTAGATAGTGTAGCGAGAATTGGCGATGGGGGAGGGGGGTGTCTCTCTCAGTCCCTGTGGGACTTGTGAGCGTATGCGTTTGTGTGTGCGTGCCTGTGTGCGCATAGATAGACAGATAAATAGACAGATAACCGAAGATATAGAATATATATATATATATATATATTATATATTATTATATATATATATATATATATATATATATATATATATATATATATATATATATATATATTATATTATATATATTATATAATATATATATATATATATATATATATATATATATATATATATATATATATATATATATATATATATATGATTATATATATATATATATTGTCTATGTATATATATGCACACATAAATGTACCCGTTTGTGTGTGCATTCTAGAGCACTTGAGTGCCTTCTCTAACATTAGTATTTTATATTCAACATGCAATGCAAGCTTTATGCAGGCATGGCATGCAGCGCATGCTGGCGGCAGCATGATTATGCAAACTTCTTGAAATCGTTATCCATTTTTTCCGAGTGAGGGACAACAGCTTCAATCTCCACCCCCTCCCCCCCCACCACCCCCATCCCTCTCCTCCGTCGCTCCCTCTCCCTTGCCTCTTTACCCCCCACCCCACCACTCCTTCCTATCCCTCTCCTCATCGCTCCTTTCTCCCCTGCCTCTTACCCCCCCACCCCCACACCCATTCTTCCTATCCCTCTCCTCCATCGCTCCTCTTAACGTGCCTCTTACCCCCCCCCAGCTCTTCTCTCCCTTCTCTTTACTCTACTCTACCCCTCCCTACCTCGCTCCTTCTTGTTAATTCATTTCCCATTGCTCCTATTTCTCTCCTTCATCGTCTTCCTCCTCCGTGCCCCCTCTTCACTTCCTCCTCCCTTTCTTCCTCTCACTTCGTTCCCTTTCTCTACTTCACTCCTTCCCTCATTCTCTTCCTTGCCTCGCCCACCCTGTCTCCCGCTCCCCTATCCTCCCTTTTTCAGTTTTCTTTTACCCCATCCTCAAAGTCCCTTCCTCCCTTCTTTCTCCTTCCTCCCCCCTTCTCTATCTCTTCTCCTCACTCCCTTGACTCCTTCCCTCTTCTCTTTATCTTCTGTCCGTCTTGCTCATCCATAGCTTCCTCTTCCTCACTCACTCCAACTGACTCTCATTCCTTCTCCTTCTCGCTCTTTCCCCCATCTCCGCTCCCCTTACCCCTCTCCCTTCCTCTATCCCTCCCATCTTCTCCCTCTCATCCTCCTTCTCTACCTCTCGTCCACCCCTACCCCTCTCCATCACCTCCGTCCCTCCCTCCCACCCTCCACCTACCCCCTCCTCCGCCTACCCCTCCCTCCTCCATGCCATCCCTTTTCCCCTCCTCTTTCCTCAAACCCCCTCCTTCTCCCCTCTCTCCCCTCCTCCTTTCCTCCTCCTCCCTCCTCCCTCCTTACCCCCTCCCCTCCCTCCTCCCCCTCTCCCTCTCCCTCCTACCACCTCCCCCCTCCCTCCTACCTTATCTCCCCCTTCTCCCCATTAACCCACCCCCTACCACCGCCAGAATCCACCCCTCCTCCTCCCTCCTCTCCTCCTTTCCTCTCCCCTCCCCCCTCCCTTCTTCATTAAGGCTGGGTGGCGCCTCTTCACGACATTTATATTCATGTGGCACTTGCAAGTCTGACCGTTCATAACCCAAAATCCTATAGCATTAAGCCGCCTAACCCCCCCCCCCCTCCCGTGCCTTATGGAATCGGTTGCTATTAGGACTCGTGGTGATTTCCGACCTTGCTTGAACCTTGGCGTCCCTCCCTCCCCCTTCCGTCGATATGT
>NW_020869968.1:159827-164827 GCF_003789085.1 Penaeus vannamei
TATATAATATGTGTGTGTGTGTGTTGTGTGTGTGTGTGTATGTATATATATATATATATATATATATATATATATATATATATATATATATATATATATATATATATATATATATATATATATATATATATAATATATACAATGTATATAAAACTAGCCAGTTTTTGAACCTAAATATTGAATTATCAATCTGTTATCCTATTAAAATTCCCTGACCTTATCAAAGTAATCAAGTCCCCAATTGCGCTTATCATTATTTTATACCATCATGTGCGGGTATCTTTGGTTATCGAGAGATTTCTAGGACTGCTCTGATTTGAGTGTGTGTGTGTGCGTGTGTGTGCTGTGTGTGCGCGTGTGTGTGTGTGTGTGTGAGCGTGTGGTGTATGTGTGTGTGTGTGTGTGTGTGTGTGTGTGTGCGTGTGGTATGTGTGTGTGTGTGTTGTGTGTGTTGTGTGTGTGTGTGTGTGTGTGTGGGTGGGTGGGTGTTCTGTAGTGGATATAGCCAATGAAAGGTTTGCAGTGTGAGAGACAATATATATATCTTTACCAATATACATTTATCTTTCTATCAATTTATCTAACTATCTATCCGTCAATTCATCTATGCCTATCTAACTATTTATGTATCTATTCTAAACGTCAATTTATCTATTGTCTATCTTAACTATTTATGTATCTATCTATTTATCTATCTATATATACAGATATCAATTCATCTATCTATCTGTCTATCAATTTATCTGTCTATCTATCTGTCTATCGTTTATCTGTCTATTATCGTCTATTAATTTGATGTCTATCAATTATCTGTCTATCAATTATCTGTCTAATCTGTCTATAAATTTACCTATCGTATCTATCTTTCAATCCCTCTATCGTCTATACCATCCATTTACACACCCTATACATCTGGTAGGCNATCTGTTTATCCTGTTTACAAAACAAAATTCCCTGGAAACTTATCCAAAAAGTAATCCAAGTCCCCCCCCAATTGGCGCTTTAATCATTACTTTTTTTAATAACCCAATCATGTTGCCGGGGTATCTTTTGGAATATCCGAGAGATTTTAAGGACCCTGGCTTTTTGGGAATTTGTTGGTTGTGGGGGTTGGTGCTGTGGTTGGGGGTGTTGGTGTGTGTGGTGTGGGTGTGTGTGTGGTGTGATAACTAGCTAATGAAAAAGGTTTTTGCAGTGGGTGAGAGACGATAATATATACTTTTACCAATTATACATTTATCTTTCTATCAATTTTTCTAAACTATCTATCCCGTAATTTATCTATCTGTCTAACTTATTTAATGTAAAATCTTTTATCTATCCGTCAATTTATCTATGCCTATCTAACTATTTAAAATGTATCTATCTATTTTATCCTATCTATATATACAGATTATCAATTCAATCTATCTATCTGTTCTATCAATTTATCTGTCCTATCTATCTGTCTATCTGTCTATTATCTGTCTATCTATCTTCTATATCAATGCCTATCAATTTATCTGTCTAATCTGTTCTATGTCCTATTTGTCTATCATTTACCTATCTATACTTCTTTCCAATCCCTCTATCTGTCTACCATCCATTTACACACTATAATATCCGGTAGGCTAGTTAGCTACTTGCGTACGTACATATGTCTATTTACGTACATACAAGTCGTTAAGGTAGCAGTTAGCTCTTTGATCATAAAAAAAAAAAAATCCATCGAAATTAGGAGACCATCATTAGCTAAATGTAACCCGGTGCGATGTCAAATGCCCGATTAAAATAATCAAAACAAAGAAAGGTGTGCAGATAAATTGAGACAATTAGAATGACGTTTCGAGTGAGAATAGACTCCTCATCAAGTGAAAATGACCTCTTTATGATTTGGAATTGCCGTATCTACGTTTGAGGGCAACCTTACCGGAATGTGCTTTTTCTCAAGAGATAATTAGATGTATACCTTTTGATGATGGAATAAGATCATTTTATTTTAAAAGAACTCTCGCTTCAGTACGATATTCTTGGAAGAATGTAAAGCTTCGAAATTCTTGGAGATGATATAATCTTTTTCTCTGAATCTCTCTATTCATCTACCCATCTATTCATCATTTATATATATGTATATATATATATATAATATATTATATATATATATATATATATATATATATATATATATATATGTTCATTTATCTATATTCCCCTGTCTTTCCTTCTATATCTTCATCTATTTCAACATCTCTATCTCTCTATCTATTGATCTCACTATCTATCTATTGATCTCTCTATCTATCTATCTATTGATCTCTCTATCTATCTATTGATCTCTCTATCTATCTATGTTTTAGATGTCTACCATTCTATCAATCTGCCAATCTATCTATCTGTCTCTCCATCCCCCCCCCCTCCCTCCTTCTCTAACTCCCCATCATATCCTGTTATTTTTTTCTTTGTCCTTAAAGCGAGAGAAAAGTCTTGAGTTAGATCAAAGCTACGGCTGCTATCTTTGATCTGAAGGTTCTAACATACTCATTCCTAATTAATATAATTACGAAGCTCAATGGGAGGTCTTTTGTTGCTGACTACATAGCTAAGTGATTTGTTGACTTATTTGTTGATTTTGGTGTGACATGATTGTTTGTTTTCTTTGCTATTTGTAGCTTTGTCTTTCAGGAGTTTGTGTGGGAATGTGTCAGTGTGTTGTCTCTCTGGGTCTGTTTCTCTTATCTCATTATCTCTTTCTCTTCTCTCTCTGCCTCTCGCTTCTTTCTCTCTCTCTCTCTCTCTCTCTCTCTCTCTCTCTCTCTCTCTCTCTCTCTCTCTCTCTCTCTCTCTCTCTCTCTCTCTCTCTCTCTCTCTCTCTCTCATCTCTCTCTCTCTCTCTGACTATCTATCTATCTGTCTGTCTATCTATCTATCTGCATCTATCTCTATCTTTATCTCTATCTATCTTTATCTCTCTCACCCCCCTCCACCCACCTCTCTCTTAGAAAAGTATAATTTCCCAGTAGACATAACTTTTCTCTCTCTCTCTCTCTCTCTCTCTCTCTCTCTCTCTCTCTCTCTCTCTCTCTCTCTCTCTCTCTCTCTCTCTCTCTCTCTCTCTCTCTCTCTCTCATCTCTCTCTCTCTCTCTCTCATTCTCTCTCTCTCTCTCACTCTCTCTCTCTCTCTCTCTCGTCTCTGCATGCTGATTGCCAATTAAAATGGATTAGCTGTAATTAAAAGATTAATCATCATAAGAAGCTTTAACCCAAGGCTATTTCGGGCACATTTCAATTGATACGTGAAAAAATATGTTAACGAGAATGCATAATCAGTGTTAACAACAACGAAAAAAAACTATTTTTGATATTCATTGATTATACAGTGTATGCTAATATATTCATCAGTTCAGTATGTCTATAAATGTTAACAATATAAAGCAATTGAAGTTTATAAATACTCCTATAATTAGCATTCATGGACTGCATAACGTGCACACTAATTCATTCACGATTTGAAGTATGAAAATATACTGAACCGTACCAGTTATTAAACATTGCTTTCCTATGTCCCAATTAAGCAATCTGTTACATGATTCAGTATAATGAAATGATACTATGTGCATCATGGAGTCATACAGATACTTGTATTGGATTCGAGGTACTTACTTTTCCTTGCTTTTAATTGAGAATCTCATAAATTGTTTCATTATAGGGTCAATTTATATATATTTATGACACATCACACAGACGGTAATGAAGGTGGATATATGCACAACCCCTATCGGAAAAAAAATGTTTTATACGCACGTAAAACCTTATTATAGGTGATCCTGCATATCAAGTCAGATTAAGTGATATAAAAGTACACGGATATAAATATTGCTACAGAGGAATGCATAATCTTCTGGTATATCAAACGATGCTTTTATAAAGAAGCTTTCAAAGGGCGACCTTGTCTAAGTTAATAGTTATATAATCTAAGCCTTCTCTCCTGTTACAGATGAATTTTCGATGCGTAAAAAATATATATCATATATGTCCCCACGAACAAAGGTATGCAATCATATTCGCAGACGCAGCCTATCGACTTGTACCGCACACCGTCACACATACATACACATATGAATATATATATATATATATATATATATATATATATATATATATATATATATATATATATATATTATATGTATGTATGTTATATAATAGTATAATATATATATACATATAGATAGATAGGTAGGTAGATACACAACACCACACACACACACACACACACACACACACACACACACACACACACACACACACACACACACACACACACACACAGTAAACAATACAGCAAAATCAAAGCAGAACATCAAACCCGAGTCAGCTAATGGTTCCCCACGAAGACACGTGTCCCAGAACCAAAACAAACAAACGACAAAGCCATTTCTCACGAATCTGCGAGATGAATGAACGCAACCATCCTCACCCGGCGCGTGTTCCGTACTGGAGTAAAATGTGAATTGCCGTAAAGCTGCTTGAGAAATGAATTGTCAGGGAGATTTTCAGATTAATTGCAATGGCGTCGCGTTTTTGCCCTCGCTTGCAAAGGCGATGGGAATTGTTCTTGTTGTTTGAGCTATTTTGGTTATTATAGTTCGTTTTGTTTGTTTGATATTGTGGGTTTAAGTGTTTTGATATTCAATTTGTTATCGTTATCGTTTCATTTGTTTCATTATTGTTAAATCTTTGTTATCATTTTTTTTTTTTTTGTTATCTTGATTTCATTATCGCTATTGATCAAGATGAAAATGATAGAAATAAAGATATCAATAGTAATGATTATGATAATGAGGAATGACAGCAATGATGACGAATATAATGATGATGAAAAAAATAGAAGTAATATTTAACATTCAAAATCTTAAAAAAATCGATTTTATCACTGACAATACCAAGAACAATAACTACTACTAATCAAAACGATAATGATGATGATTGAAATAATGTTAGTAGTAGTAATAACAGTGAT
>NW_020869968.1:172327-179827 GCF_003789085.1 Penaeus vannamei
AAATAAGAAAATGAGAAAAATAAAACATTAGACGACCAACCACAGCCACTGCAAAAAAAAAAATAAAAAATAAAAAAAAAAAAAAAAAAAAGCTGCCAGCGATATTCCGACTTCTGAGGCGCCATCTTGAATCCTTGGATGAAGAAGTCGAGAAATTGATAAGAAAAATGAAGAGAGAGAAGTGAATGGAGAATTAGAATAATACTAAAATGAAAGATTAAGATGAAAACTGAATGAAAATGAAGAGAGAGAAGTGAATGGAATATTAAAATAATACTAAAATGAAAGATTAAGATGAAAACTGAATGAAAAAGAAGAGAGAGAAGTGAATGGAGAATTAGAATAATATTAAAATGAAAGATTAAGATGAAAACTGAATGAAAATGAAGAGAGAGAAGTGAATGGAAAATTAGAATAATACTAAAATGAAAGATTAAGATGAAAACTGAATGAAAATGAAGAGAGAGAAGTGAATGGAAAATTAGAATAATATCAAAATGAAAGATTAAGATAAAACTGAATGAAAAAGAAAGAGAGAAGTGAATGGAGAATTAGAATAATACTAAAATGAAAGATTAAGATGAAAACTGAATGAAAAAGAAAGAGAGAAGTGAATGAAAAATTAGAATAATACTAAATGAAAGATTAAGATGAAAACTGAATGAAAAAGAAAGAGAGAAGTGAAATGGAAAATTAGAATAATACTAAAATGAAAGATTAAGATGAAATCTGAATGAAAAAGAAAGAGAGAGTGACTGAAAAATTAGAATAATACTAAAATGAAAGATTAGATGAAAACTGAATGAAAAAGAAAGAGAGAAGTGTGAAATGGAAAATTAGAATAATACTAAAATGAAAGATTAAGATAAAACTGAATGAAAAAGAAAGAGAGAAGTGAATGGAGAATTAGAATAATACTAAAATGAAAGATTAAGATGAAAAATGAATGAAAAGTGAATAGAGAAGTGAATGGAAAATTAGAATAATGCTAAAATGAAAGATTAAGATGAAAACTGAATGAAAAGAAAGAGAAAAGTGAATGGAAAATTAGAATAATACTAAAATGAAAGATTAAGATGAAAACTGAATGAAAATGAAGAGAGAGAAGTGAATGGAGAATTAGAATAATACTAAAATGAAAGATTAAGATGAAACTGAATGAAAAAGGAAGAGAGAAGTGGATGGAAAATTAGAATAATACTAAAATGAAAGATTAAGATGAAAACTGAATGAAAATGAAGAGAGAGAAGTGAAATGGAAAATTAGAATAATACTAAAATGAAAGATTAAGATAAAACTGAATGAAAAAGAAAGAGAGAAGTGAATGAAAAATTAGAATAATACTAAAATGAAAGATTAAGATGAAAACTGAATGAAAATGAAGAGAGAGAAGTGAATGGAAAATTAGAATAATACTAAAATGAAAGATTAAGATGAAAACTGAATGAGAAAGAAAGAGAGAAGTGGATGGAAAATTAGAATAATACTAAAATGAAAGATTAAGATGAAAACTGAATGAAAATGAAGAGAGAGAAGTGAATGGAATATTAAAATAATACTAAAATGAAAGATTAAGATGAAAACTGAATGAAAAAGGAAGAGAGAAGTGAATGGAAAATTAGAATAATATTAAAATGAAAGATTAAGATGAAAACAAATGAAAATGAAGAGAGAGAAGTGAATGGAAAATTAGAATAATACTAAAATGAAAGATTAAGATGAAAACTGAATGAAAATGAAGAGAGAGAAGTGAATGGAAAATTAGAATAATACTAAAATGAAAGATTAAGATAAAAACTGAATGAAAAAGAAAGAGAGAAGTGAATGGAGAAATTAGAATAATACTAAAATGAAAGATTAAGATGAATGAAAACTGAATGAAAAAAGAGAGAAGTGACTGAAAAGAAGATTAAGATGAAAACTGAATGAAAAAGAAAGAGAGAAGTGAATGGAAAATTAGAATAATACTAAAATGAAAGATTAAGATAAAACTGAATGAAAAAGAAAGAGAGAAGTGAATGGAGAATTAGAATAATACTAAAATGAAAGATTAAGATGAAAAATGAATGAAAAGTGAATAGAGAAGTGAATGGAAAATTAGAATAATGCTAAAATGAAAGATTAAGATGAAAACTGAATGAGAAAGAAAGAGAGAAGTGAATGAAAATTAGAAATAATACTAAAATGAAAGATTAAATGAAAACTGAATGAAAATGAAGAGAGAGAATGAAATGGAAAATTAGATAATTACTAAAATGAAAGATTAAGATGAAAACTGAATGAAAAAGAAAGAGAGAAGTGGATGGAAAATTAGAATAATACTAAAATGAAAGATTAAGATGAAACTGAATGACAAAGAAATAGAGAAGTGAAATGGAAAATTAAGAGACAAGAGAAAAGAAAAAGGGATTATGGATAAATGAGGGAAATAGGAAGGGTGGAGAAATATATGGAAGTTATGGATGAGAAAGAATACAAGAAAATTAATGAATGAAAATATGACAAAACAACATTTACAAAAATTATTATTAACATTATCATTATCATCATTATTGTTGTTGTTATTATTGTTATTATTTCTATTTTCGTATCAATATCATTATCACTATTATTTCTATTTTCATCATCATCATTATTATTATTATTATTATTATTATTATTATTATTATTATTATTATTATTAATTATTACTATTATTATTATTATTATCGTCATCATCATTATTATTATCATTATTATTGTTATTATTATTACTCTCATCATTATCATTACTATTATTATCATTATCATCATCATTATTATTATTATTATTATCATTATTATTATCATTATCATTATTATTACTACCATCATCATCATCATCACTATCATCACTGCCATCATTATTATCATTATTATTATTATCATAATTCTAATTATCATTATTATTATTATTGTCATTATAATTTTTAGTATTATTATTATCATTACTATTATCATTATTATCACCATCATCATTATCATTATTATCATTATCGCTATTATCATCATTATCATTGCTATTACTATTATTATTATCATTATCACCTTTGTCATCATTATAATTATTGTTGTTATCATTATTGTTATTATCACTATTATCATTATCATTATCATCATCATTATCATTATCATTATTATTATCATTCATCATCATCATCATCATCATCATCATCATCATCATCATCATCATCATCATCATCATCATCATCATCATCATCATCATCATTTCTACTATTATCATTATCATCATTTTTTTTTTCAAATCTTTTGCTATTTTTATCATTATTATCATTATTATCTTTGTTCATATTATTTTTATTTTCATTATTGTTTTTATAACATTTTTATTATCATTATTATCATTATCATTATCACCATTTTCACTGTCATCGTTATTATTATCATTGTTATTATTAGAATCATTATTTCCATTATCATCATTATGATTGTTATTATTAGTACCAATTTTTTTCTATAATTATTAGCATTGTTAGTATTAATATCATTATTATCAATATTGTCATCATTATTATCATTATCATTATTATCCATATTTCATCATTATTATCATTATCATTATTATCATTATCATTATTATCAATATTGATGATATAATCATTATCATTATTGTTATTATCCTTATTATGATTATCATTATTATCATTACTATTATTAGCGTTACTATCACTGTCATATTATCATTATCATTAATACCATTATTACTATTCATTGTTACTATCATCACTACAATTTTTGTTAATACTAATAATTATGACAGTGATGATGATAATGAGATCATGAGAATGAGAATAACCAAGAAGCACAAGAACAAGAATAACAGAAGGAAGAAGCAGACTAAGAAAACATAAGAACGATCATCCCTAATATTAATGCTTCAGTGATCGACCTTATGTGCTTGCGGATGCTTGCTCTTCCCGACGGACAGATGAAGCCACGAGAAAGAGAGAGAGAAAATGAGAGATAAATATGAATCTCATTATTTTTCCGTAGTCTAGTTTTTTCTTCTTTTTTTTTCTTCTTCTTCTTCTTCTTCTTCTTTTTGGGGGAGAGGGATATAATTTTTTTCTTCTTTTTTTTTGGGGGGGAGAGGGGAGAGGGAGAGGAAGAGAGAGGGAGAGTGAGGGAGAGAGAGGGGAAAGAGAGAAGAGGAGAGGGAGGAGAGTGTTTGGCAAGTGGGTGAGTCCGGTAGAAGGAAGAGAGAGGGAGGAGAGGAGAGAGGAGAGGGGAGGAAGAGGATAAAGAGGGAGATAACAAGCGAGGGGAGGAGGATGCAAGAGGGGAGAGAGGGAGGGGACGATAGAAGTGGACAAGGAAAGAGACGGAAAGAGAAATTGAAAATGATAAAAGGAAGGAAATAAAAAAAAGGAAAAAAAATATAAGAGAAGAGAGAAAAAAGGAGAAAGAGAATAAATATAGAAAGGAATAACGGAAGGAAGAAAGAAAAATGAAAGACAGGAAAAAGAAAACAAAGAACGAGTTAAAAAGAAAAAATGAGATGGGAAAGAGAGAGGGAAGGGGAAACAGGACGAAAAAGAATGGAGCGAAAAGAATTGAATAACGAACAGAAAGACGAAGTAGAAGAAGAAGAAGAAGAAGAAGAAGAGAGAGAGAGAGAGAGAGAGAGAGAGAGAGAGAGAAGAGAGAGAGAGAGAGAGAGAGAGAGAGAAGAGAGAGAGAGAGAGAGAGAGAGAGAGAGTGAGTGAGTGAGAGAAATAGAGAGAGGGAGAAGGAGAAGAGAGAGAGAAAGAGAGAGGACAAAAAGTGAAACAGACAGATAAGAGAACGAGAGAGAGAGAGGGGAGAGGAAATAAAAGAGAGAATACGGGAAGAGTGTCACTAAAAATTCACCAAAAGTTCACAACGAAGACATAACGAAGGAGAACAAGGGTATACGCCCCCCTTCCCCTCCCCCCCCTTTCTACCCACACCGACCGTCACTCAGATCGAAGTTATACACGCAAGACGCAACTCCGAGGACCCCTCCCCACCCACCCCCTAACCCCTTTCAACCCCCTAACCCCTTCAACCCCACCCCTACCCAACCCACCCACTAACCCCTTTCAACCCCCCCACCAACCCCTCACCCCTTTCAACACCCCCCACCCAACCCCTCCCCACCACCACCCCTACCCCCACCCCACCACCCCCACTTGCCCCCCCACCCCCCTCAACCCCTTTCAACCCCCCACCCAATCCCCAACCCTTTCAATCCCCCCCCACCCCCACCCCCCCACCCCCCACCACCACCCCACCCCCCCCCCACCCCACCCCCCATCAACCCCCCCCCCCCCCTCACCTCTGTCGAAGCTGACGCTGACAGTCCTCCCGTGATTGATTTCGACTTGATTAACTGTTCGGATTCCGCGCGACTGAATACCTGGCTGATATGCAAATTGAGGCCAGGCTGTCGGTGACGCCCCCTCGTCGATTAACATACAGTGTGGCACATTGATATCACAAGCACTGATACGATTGTCAGGAGGCAGGTTCAGAGCGCGGGGAATCGGCGCGATGTCGGACAAAAACACCGGTGGGCGGGGTGGGTGGTGTCGGGTGGTGGCGGTGATGAGGATGTCGGATGTCGGGGTGGGTAGTGGGTGTGTCGGGTGGTGTCGGGGTGGTGAGGGATGTCGTATGTCGGGGGTGAATTCGGAAGGGGCGTTGTCGGGGGGTGGTTATGATGTGTGGGGGGGCGGGTTTTAGGGTTTAGGTGTTTTGGGGGTATGTGGATAGTGTGATTTTTTTTTTTTTTTTTTTATTTTGATGATGTTCTTTTCTTTCCTTTGTTTTGTTTTGGTGTTATTTCTTTTGTTTGCTGTTGTTTACTTTCTTTCTATTGTTTTGATTTTAAATCTTTGGTTTGATGTTGCTTTCTTTGGTTTTTGTTTTAATGTTATTTCTTTGGTTTGTTGTTACTTTTCCTTCTTTTGTTTTGTTTTGGTGTTATTTCTTTTGTTTGCGGTTGCTCTTCTTTCCCATGCTTTTGTTTTGATATTATTTTGTTTGTTTGTTTGTTGTTGTTTCGTGTGACTTGTTGTTTGATTAGATTTAAACAGCCTTTCCCAACCTTGGAGTCGCCAAGACCTCAAAATATCTCTCGCAATTAATTCTCAATTTATGAGATGTTTTTAGCATGTGCGAGAGCTAATGGCTAAATTTTGCTTGATTTTTTGCTAAATAATTTAAAATTGCAATCAAAAAATTAATAGATCCACTGAATTCTGATAAAACTCGAACTAAAAATATATGTAATGGTAATTGTGGATTTTTTAACGGAATTATGTATCTATCTGTAGATTAATATGAATATGATGATATAATGGAATGATATAACGTAAGCCTATACAATGCAGGACAGGCTGGGGTCGAGGTCATGTCTGGAGTGCATGATGGGGTCGCCTGAAAAAAAAAATGGATTTGAGGAGAGTGTGGTTATGCGGTCAGGTTGTTTTTTTTTCTGTGTGGTTTTGTTTTGGTGTTGTTTGTATTTGTTGTTTGTTTTGGTGTTTTTGTTTGTTTTTTGTTTTGGTGTTTTTGTTGTTGTTTTGGTGTGTTTTTTTGTTTTGTTTTTACTTGTTTGTTTTGGTGTTTATATTTCTTTTATTTTTTTATTTCATTGTTTTATGTGTTGTTTGTTTTCGTGTTGTTTGTATTTATTGTTTCTTTTGATTTTCTTTGTTGTCTCATTTGTTGATTTCGTCTTTATTTATTTATTTTTATATTCTGCTTTTTTGGGTTTGACTGATAGATATTTAGGTCAATTTTCTTTGTGTTGTGTTTTGGTGTCTTCTTCATCCGTTTCGATTCGTTGTCTTCCATCTATCTTTTCATCATTCTATTCGTAACCTTCACCTTTTCATATTTGTATCCCATCCTCTTTTTTTTTTTCTTCTTCTTCTTCTTTTAAGCTATATGAAATTTCCAAGCCTTCAAAAACTTCCTGTCAGATTTTGCAATTCACCGAAGACGATTTATAAGGCTGATGATGGACTCGGATCCAGAGAAGACAGCTAAGGACATCTGTTTGATAGAGATGAAATGTCACTGTCAGTTATATATGACAAAGGATTCCACAGCTAAATGGATATAGAGATATATATGTGTCCACACGTGCACATACGCACACACGCAGACACTCACACACGCACACATATACATACACACGCGCGCACACACAAATACATACACACGCACACACACACATACATATACGCGCTCACACACACACACACACACACACACACACACACACACATACAGAAGCGCTCACACACACACACACACATACAGACGCGCTCACACACACACACATACAGACCAATATACACACACATAAGCATACAGATAGATAGAGATAGAGAGAGAGAGAGCGAGCGACAGACAGACAGACAGACATAAAGTATACACACACCTATACACACATTTGCTGTTTTTGCATGCTTATGTTCATTTCTATAG
>NW_020869968.1:192327-194827 GCF_003789085.1 Penaeus vannamei
CTTCTTCTTTCTTTTCTTTCTTTCTTCTTTCTTCTTCTTTTTCTTCTCTTCTTTCTCTTCTTCTTTTTCTTTTTAATCTCTTCTTCTTTCTTTTTTCTTTTTCTTTTCTTCTTCTTCTCTTTTTTCCTTTCTTACTTCTTCTTTCTTCTTCTTCTTCTCTTTCTTCCCTTTTTCCTTCTTTCTTTCTTCTTCTTTTCTAGTTCTTACTCTCTTCTTTTTCTTTATTTTTTAATTCATCTTCTTCTGTTTTTTTCTTTTTTTTTCTTTTTCTTTTCTTTGCTTTTCTTTTTCCTATTCTTTCTTTTCCTTTCTTTTCCCTGTTTTTCTTTGCTGTCCCTTCCTTTTTTTTCATTCTTCTTTCTTCTTCTTTCTTACTTCTTCTTCTTCTTTTTCTTCTCTACTTCTTCTTTTTCCTATTTTTTATTCATCTTCTTTCTGTTTTTCTTTTTTCTTTTTTTTTTCTTTTTCTTGCTCTTTTTCCTATTCTTCTTTTTCCTGTTTTTCTTTGCGTCCCTTCCTTTTCTTTTTATATCACTCCTTCGTCCTCTTTGCCTTTCCTTTTATGTTCTCCTATCTTCATTATCTCTCATTTATTTCATTTATCTCTTCCTTGCTATTCCCTTCCGCCTTGCATATCTATTGTTTTTCTCTCATCTTTAACATTTTTTGTTTAGTTCTTCATTTCATTTTCTCTTTCCTCTTCACCCTTCTCCTCTTCCTCCCCATTTCTTTTCCTCCTTTCTCCTCGTTTTCCTCCCCCTTCTTTTCTTTTCCTCATCCCCCCCTCTCCTTTCAACCCCTTACGGATATTTTTTCTCCTATATCCCTCCTTCTCTATTTACTCAAATTTTCTATCTCCTCCTCTTCTTCCTCCTCATCCTCTTATTCCTCTTTATCCTCTTCTAGTTCCTCATCCTCTTCTAACTCCTCTTCTAATTCTACCTCTTCTTACTCCTCTTCCTCTTCCTTCTTTCCTCCTTTTCTCTCCTATGTCCTTTTCCTCGTCTACCTCCTCTTCACTTTATTCTTCTAACTCTCTTCCTGTTCTAACCTCTCCCTCCTCCTCTTCTTCTTATACCTCCTCTTCATCTTCTTCCTCCTTTTCCTCTAGTACCTCTTCTTCTTCTACCTCCTCTTCCTCTTGTACCTCTTCTTCTTCTTCCTTTTCTATTCCTCCTCTTCTTTCCTCCTCCTCCTCCTCATATACCCTTCTTCTTCCTTATAACTTCCTCTTATCCTCTTCTTCTTCTCCTATTTTTCCCTTCTACCTCCTTCCTCTACCTTCCTTCTTCTCCTCCTCTTCCTATTCCTGCCTCTTCTTCCTCCTCCTCCTCATATATCTCCTCTTCTTCCTCTTATACCTCCTCTTCCTCCTTTTCCTCCTCTTCCTCTCTTCCTCTCCTTTTTAGCATAGTAATGGCGTTCCTAATTAGAGTTTTATTTACGAGCTGCGAAGATTCGTTAGAGAGTGAAGGAAGATTGTTCCGTGATCGAAATTTCGAGTGAGTTTGGGAATAGTAGGAAAAAAGGAGAAGGAAAAAAGGGAAAGAGAGAAAGAGGGAAGGAGGGAGGGAGGGAGAGAAGGAGAGGAAAGGAGGTAGGGGAAGAAGGAAGGGGAGTGAGGGAGAAAGAGGGAAGAGGAGGAGGGACGGAGAGAGATAGAGAGAGAGAAAGAGAGAGAGGGGGGGGATAGAGAGAGAGAGAAAGAGAGAGGGGGGGTGGTTAGACAGAGAGATCGATCGATTTAGAAGAGAGAGAGAGGCGGTGGGAAGGAGAAAAAGAGAAAGAAGAAGAGAAGGAGGAAGGAAGAGAGAAGAGAGAAAGGAGGGGGAGAAAGAAAGGAGACACAGAAAAATACAGAAGAAAAAACATATATATTGGAAAGACATAGAAAAAAAATAAGAAAAAAGAACGAAAGAGAGGAAGGAGAGACTGTGAGAAGAGAGAGAGAAAAAAAGAAAACCTCCTTTTCACTTAGAATTCCAAGCGTCATTAGAAAGAAGCCCAGACACGTTCAAGTATGAAATGTGTTGTCATGCGGACATGTGAAATGGGATTCAAAAATGCTAATTTGCATTTTGCTTTGTCAGCTTCCGTCGCCATCTTAAAGAGTGGAGAGACCGGGGGGGGATGGACTTGGGGGGGGGGGGGCGGAGGGGAGAGAGAGGCGAGGGAAGGGGGGAGAGAGGGAGAGAGGGAGAGAGGAGAGAGAGGAGGAGAAGGGAGGGGGAGAGAGAGAAGAGAGAGAGAGAGAGAGAGAGAAATCGACGAAAGGGGACATACAAAAAGACAGGGAGTGACGTAGAATAGAGACCAAAAAAAAATAGCAACACAAAAGGCAAAAAAAATTATAAAAAAAGGAAAGAGAGAGAAAAGAAGAGAAGTAACACAAAGGAATAAGAGGATAAAGAAAGGAAAAGAGAGACAGAAAGGGAAAAAAAAGCACACCAGGGAACGAAACCAAAAAAAACCTCGGCGAAAATCCCCATCTCCTCTCTCT
>NW_020869968.1:199827-202327 GCF_003789085.1 Penaeus vannamei
TCTCTCTCTCCTCCCTTTTCGCTCGCCTCTTTCAGGAAACACCCACTCTCGTAGCGTAGATCAAAGTCTTTATACCTACACCATACCTACACCGGAGTGAACAATATAAAGGCAGAATGGTGACTGTCGGTTCAGTCCACTTTGCCGACGGATACGCAAAGTTATTTGGGATGACAGGGCCTCTTGTTGCGGGAATCTGGGAGGTTTGGGGATGGATGGAGAAGAAAGGAGAGAAGTAGATGAAGGGAAATATGTAGATGATGTGATGATTGATGATGATGATGGTGGTGAGGATGATGGTGATGATGAGGATGATGAGGATGAGGATGAGGATGATGATGAATAATGATAATGATGATGAGGAGATGGTAATGATGATATGAATGGTAATAATGATAATGAATAGTAGAAGAAAATGACGAAGAAGAAGAAAAAGACGAAGAAGAGTACATAACACGATGATGATAACAATCCCAACGGCAAGGAACATGATAAGAATAATTATCCCACACGAATGCAGGACAGGAAAGATATAAATAGACAAAGCAATTTCCTCTAATATTTAGGATCCAGCCACTTGCACAGCCACGAAGTTCTGTCTGAACCGTTTCTCTCTGATCTGACACCAGTTCTTCCTTAATGATGCGTCTCTTGGAGTTCCTGCGTGGCACTTTGTTCATGTTCATTTTTTTTTTCGTATCTTATCGTATCATTTCGTCGATTTTTTTGTTTTTGTTTTTTTTTTTTTCACTTCTCGTCTTTGCTTTCTGGATCTTATCTCTTCTGTTTTGTTTTTTTCTTCTGTTTTTTTATTATTTCTTATCTGTCTTTGTTGTCTTAATCTCTTCTCTTCTCTGTTTTTCTATTTTTTATTATCTTTTCACTACTTTCCATCCTTTTTTCTTTAAAAATATTCTCTTTCCTCTTGTACCTTATCATTTTTTTCCCTTCCTCTTCTGTTTTAACCTCTATCTCCTCTTTCCTTTTCTCTCCTTGCCTCTCCTTTTCCTTCCTTCCTTAACCTCTTACCACATCTCTCCTCTCCTGTCTCCTTCTCTAATAACCTTGTTCTTTCTCTCGTATTTTATCCTCTTTTTCCTCTCTCTCTTTCTCTCTTTACCTCTTTTCTTTCTTCCTTTCTCTTGGTTTTATCTTATCCACACCCGATTATGGCAGAGTTAAAAAAACGAGTGGAAATGTAGGGGTAACTATTCTAAATTCAAAAAAAATGATTGCGTTTTGTCGTTGGAATGGTTATAGAGTGTAATTTGTCAGAAACGATGTTTTATTTGTTTTAGCCGTTTATATAAGGGTATTTTGTCTTCTTTGGGTTATTCTCTAAGAATGGATGAGGGAAGAGAGAGAGAGAGAGAGAGAGAGAGAGAGAGAGAGGAGAGAGAGAGAGAGAGAGAGAGAGAGAGAGAGAGAGAGAGAGGAAGAGAAGAGTGAGTGAGAGAGAGGAGAGAGAGAGAGAGAGAGAGAGAGAGAGAGAGAGAGAGGGAGAGAGAGAGAGAGAGAGAGAGAGAGAGAATAGAGAGAGATAGGAAACAGAAAGAGAGAAATAGAGAGAGAGGGGGGGGGGTAGACAAACAAACAGAGGGAACAATAGACGACGCAGAAGAGAGAGAGAAACAGACGCAAACAGTACAAAATAGACAAATAGACATAGAGCGAAGAGAGAGAGAGGAGAGAGAGGAGGAGAGAGAGAGAGAGAGCGAGAAGAGAGAGAGAGAGAGAGAGAGAGAGAGAGGAGAGAGAGAGAGAGAGAGAGGAGAGTGAGAGAGGAAGAGAGAGAGGAGAGAGAGAGAGAGAGACGGAGAGAGTAGGAGAGAGGAAGATGAGAGAGAGAGAGGGAGAGAGAGAAGAGAGAGAGAAGAGAGAGTGATAGAGACAGACAGAGAGAGAGANAGAGAGAGAGAGAGAGAGAGAGAGAGGAGAGAGAGAGAGTAGAGAAGAGAGAGAGAGAGAGAGAGACAGACAGACAGAGATATTTATGAAAGATTCACGTCGCATTCCTCGCTCTCTTTAGGATACATCAAGTTTTCTTTCTTTTTTTTCTTTCTTTCTTTTCTAAGGGACGTTTTGCGGTAGTAATTTGGCTTCCGCTTCTATGATTTTTTTAAAGGGGGGGGAGGGAGGGGGGGGGAGGAAGGGGGGAGGAGGCCAAACAAGGCAACTTTTGCTGATGTTTTGGAAATGTCGTGCCTGGGGGTGGGGGGTGGAGTGGGGGAAGGGGAGGGGAAGTCGGGGGAAGTGGCAAGAGTCAAAATTCGCAGGCAGGTTTTTGCCAAGAGCTGAATGCAACATTTGCAATATAAAATCATCTTCCATTGTTCGCAGCAAGAATATTGCGCTGGAGCTATTTTCTCTTTCGCTCACTCACGATCCCCCCTTTTTCTCTCCTTTACTCACCCTTTTCCTCTTTCTCTTTCTCTTCTTTATTAATTTTTTTTAACGCCTCCGTTTTCTTTGTCTTTGACTCTTTGATTCGCTTTTTTTC
>NW_020869968.1:212327-213778 GCF_003789085.1 Penaeus vannamei
ATCTCTTATTAATTAATTATTTATTATCTCTCTCTCTCTCTACTCTCTTCCTCTCATTCTCTCTATTTCTCTCTCTATCAAATCTACTCTCTTCTCTCTCTCTTCTCTCCTTCTTCTCATCTCTCTCTTCTCTCTCTCTCGCTCTCTACTCTCACACACACACTCATTTTAGTATCGATTCGCCGTGCTTGTGGTTTTTCTGACGCTGCATTTGCAACACCCTCGCGTAGGTTTTAGAATGAGGTATGAATCTTTCATTTCTTTCATTTTCTTTTCATTTCTTTTCTTTCTTTTCATTTTCTTTTCTTTTCTTTTCTTAATCTTTCTTTCTTTCCTTTTTTTTTCTTCTTTCCTTATTTAGTAGATTATTCTTATTATTATATTATTTATTTATTCTCTCTCTCTCTCTCTCTCTCTCTCCTCTCTCATCTCTCTCTCTCTCTCTCCTCCTCTACTCTCTTATCCTCTCCTCTCTCTCTCTCTCTCTCTCCACATCACACACACAACACATCACACACTACACACATCCAACATGCACTACGTCCCTGTGTCTTTCTGCCGTAGGACTGCCAGCCCAGACCTCCCTGACACATTAAGTCGGATTAAAATACTGTGCGCCGGAAACAGATACGACTTCTCATGGCTTTAAAGCAATCTTAATATATCTTTCTTACTTTCCCGCTGGTTTCTCATACCATATATCTATCTTCTCATCCCTCTTTTATCCTCTTCATCTATCTTCGAACCTATTCTAATCGATTGTGCTATGTTTCTATTCTTTCACTATTTATCTATCCTCTTATCTCTTCTTTTATCTCTTCATCTATCTAACTATCTATGTTCGGATGTGCTGATCCCGATCTGATCTGCTCACTATTTATCTATCCGTCTTAATCCTCTTCTTTTTAATCTCTTCATTCTATCTAAATACTGTCTTATCGATGTGGACTGACTATCTCTCACTATTATCCTATCCCTCTTAAGCTCCTGTGTTCCTTTGTGAGTTCTCCTTCATCTATCTAACTATCTATCGATGTGCTATCTATTCTCTCACTAAAATATTTAATTTTCCCTATCCTTCTTATCTCTTCTTTCATCTCTTCATCATAATATCAACTATCTATCGATATTCATGTGCTGATCATATCTGCTCACATATTTATCTATTCCTCTTATTCTCTTCTTATCTTTCATCTAATCTAACTACTCTATCGATTTGTCTGAATACTATTCTCTCTCTTATTCTATCTATCCTTCTTATCTCCCTCTTTTATTCTCTTCCACATCTATTTCCAACTATCTATTGATTTTGTGTTTGTTTGTTGTGTGTTTCCTTTGTGCCGACTGATCTATCCGTGACTTTATCTATCCATTTATCAGCGTTTTATTTTCACTTGTATTTCCCCATGAACCCATTACCCAAACGCCAAACGGGTTGGCTTCAGGTTTAG
>NW_020869969.1:20802-25802 GCF_003789085.1 Penaeus vannamei
ATAATAATAATAATAATGATAATGATAATAATAATAATAATAATAATAATAATAATGATAATAATAATAGTAATATAATAATAATAATGATAATGATATTAACAATAAAAAAATAATAATAATAGAAAAATAGCAATAAAAATAATACTAATACTAATAAGCATGATTATAACAGCAACAAAAACAGCAACAATAATGATAGTAATAACAACAACAATAATAATGATAAAGATAACAATGACGATTATGATTAATGGTAAACGATAACAACAACAAAAACAACAATAACACTGTAAAGCATAACATAAAACCTTCAAAGGAAGTTTAAGACAAAACAAAGACGGTTCCAAATCTTAGTTGTCTTTTACCATTCGAATTAAGCCCAATTATATCCAACTTTTTCAAAGGTTTAATTAATGAATATGAGTCTTAACCATTTAAACAGGAGACGGCTGCTGTGTTTAGGAAATGCTCCTTTCTGGAATTTTCAAGTGTTCAAGTGTTCAAGTGTTCATCCTGAGCTCGTTCATATTCGCGAACGCATTAAATAACTCTCTCGCTACTTAACAAATTAAACTGGAGAGCTTTTGTGTGTGTGAGTCTGTGTGTGTGTGTTTGTGTGTATGTGTGTGTAATAGGGTCTTAAGTCACTTGGTTTTAGTGGTAGAATTTCGAAGTAGGGGGACGTGGAGTGTGTGTGTGTGTGTGTGTGTGTGTGTATGTGTGTGTGTGAGTGAGTGAGTGTGTGTGTGTGTGTGTGTGTGTGTGTGTGTGTGTGTGTGTGTGTGTGTGTGTAATAGGGTCTTAAGTCCCTTAGTTTTAGTGGTAGAAGTAGGGGGACGTGGAGTGTGTGTGTGTGTGTGTGTGTGTGTGTGTGTGTGTGTGTGTGTGTGTGTGTGTGTGTGTGTGTGTGTGTGTGTGTGTGTGTGTGTGTGTGTGTGTGTGTGTGTGTGTGTGAAATAGAATCTTAAGTCCCTTAGTTACGTAGGGGGTGTGGAGTGTGCGTGTGTGTGTATGTGTGTGTGTGTGTGCGTGCGTGTGCGTGTGTGTTTTGGTTGATTAATTTCCGAGAGGGTTTCTCTGTGCGGGGAAAGTGTTTGTGTGTGTAATGCGGAAAGCGTGTTGCCAGGTGTGTGGACTGAGCTTGTACTGTGTTAAGAATTTTGCTTTTTGTATTTTTGCCTATCTCTGTGTTGTTTCTCTTTCCCTCTTTCTTTCTCTCTCTCTGTCTCTCTGTCTCTTCTCTCTCTCTCTCTTCTATCTATCTATCTATCTATCTATCTTCTATCTCTCTCTCTCCTTCTCTTTCTCTCTCTCTCTCTCTCATTACTTCTTTGTCTCTATCTGTCTCTGTCTCCTCCTTCCCGCCTCTCTCTCTCTCTCTCTCTCTCTGACTCTTCTTTCTCTCTCTCTCTGTCTCTGTCTCATTACCTCTTTGTCTCTCTCTGTCTCTGTCTCCTTCCCGCCTCTCTTTCTCTCACCCTCTCTCTCTCTCTCCTGCCCTCATTACCTCTTTGTCTCTGTCTCTCCTTCCCGCCTCTTCTCTCCTCCTCTCATATTCTCTCTCTCTCGTCTCGTCTTTCTCTCTCGTCGAACGGTCTCTCTTCCCTTCCTTCTCGTCTCTCTTCTCTCTCTCTGCTCTTCTCTGCGCATCTATCTTTTAGTATCTAGTTCTGTTAATGATGCTTATGTTGTGGTGGGTAGTACACGTGCGTGGCAAGATTGACTGAGAGTGTATTGAGTGCAGATATGAAAGGCAGTTGGTAGACAAATAGATTATTGATAGATACCGATAGTTAGCAGAGACATAAGGTGAATATTGATGAGAGGTATGCTAACAGCTAGATAGATGTCAAGATAGATGCAATCACATTTTTTTTCCCATTCTTATTATCTCTGTCCCTCTTCTCACCTCTCTTCTCTGTCTCTCTACCTGTCCTCTCTTAATCGGGGAACCCTGAGGGCTAGACGTTTCCTTTTCTCTCGCCATTTTTTAATTCAGGCTCAACCATGCCAATAATGAAGATTTCTTTACCTTACATCATATGGGAATTTAAGATCTCTACCCTTTCATCAGCTAGACTAATCCTGATTTCCTCGGTTTTGATGGTTTTTCTCTTCTGAACCCGTCTTGCCCTCCTTGACCCCACGCGCCTCGACCACGATACTAAAACCCAAACGAGAGGGAGCAGGGTGATAGCAGAGAGGATAAGACTCCTGTGAGTCGCACGACCCGAGTAGGTCGTCTGGGCTGTATTATACTAACACTAGTTCAGAGTGGGGGCATGTCACCCCCTCCTCGGATGTTTACTACAACTTCTTCCATTCTGAACCATACATTTCGTGTTTACTTGGTTTTTAACTCATCCTCGTACCCAGAATGCACCTCTTCCATCTCTCCCAACATTCTCTCATCTCCTACTGCACAGTCTCTCAATTAATACCCCTACTTCCCTTCTTACTACCCTTTATCCTTATTGGCCCCCTCCCCTCCTCGTCCACACTCTTTCGACTAACTTACTGCCACTCCACCACCCCCGATCTTCCTAAATCCGCTCTCGTCCTTCTACTAGCCTCTACCACGCTTCTAATAAAACTTATTGACGTATCTCTTGGGCCCAGCCAAGTGGGTCGATTCTTTGCGATTCCCCCCACAACCCTCCAATTCTGAGAATACCCTCTCTCCCTACAAAACAAGTAAGCAAAGTTACCTTCGCAGTCGCTCAGCATCGCATCACCCTTGGTCAGTTAAATCTCAAGCTCTGGCGAGGGAGGGGATTGAAGAAGTGGAGCACCTATGCGTATAGAGCAGCAGTCGTTAGTAGTCCGGATGATAGAACCGATAGTTTAACTCTTACTATCCGCAAACCCATATCTTCGTCTTCTTTTCTTCTCTCTTCTCGTCTTTCTCTTCCCGCCGGAACTTCAACCCCGTTCTCCTGTCTCATCTTTTAAATATAGTTGTTATTAGAGTGGATACAGAAAGCCGCTGACCGAATAGGATAATCTCATTGACTCCTTGAGCGGACAGATTATCGTCGTCCAATATTAGAGACAAGAACGGTCCAGATTGTGGAAAATGATCTGGCCTTACTCTCCTCGCCTTCGCTGATTTATGATGTGCCACTGTCTGGCTGACCAGTATACAGGCGTCCTCACAATCCTCATAAATTTCATCCGGGCCTTCAAGTCTCAATGCTCAAATTATTGTCATCAGATATATCTCCGTAGCCAGACCTCCTCATGAAGTTTAATATATTGCTGGATGGTGGATTGTCCACTGTTCGGCGGTCTGTGTCTCGGCACCTCACATCCCTCAATCGACATCCTTCCTGTCAATGTCAGAAACGGCTGGTTGGCCGTTTTTGGTTCTACTCAGCCAAAACCTGAGTGCTTCAAACAACTCGCTGCCTGTGTTGCCCACCTAATACATAACCGTTCAAATTGCCTCCATTCTTCAGTCACGTACATTTAAGATTTATAAAAGATTTGATCAGTTTCAGTCATAACCCACTTTTATTACAAATGGTGATATCTCTTCTGCTTCGTAAGAGTCTAATGTCTGTTTATTTGCCTTCTTAATATCTCCCCTCCTGTGTGGCAATGGGTAATGGCCCGGGGTTACCATTCCACTGGTAGTTCTTGCGCCAGAATCGAAAGCTCACACGTTCGCACTGAGACTCTACAAACAGTACACATTCAAGGGTTCAAATGTGGTGACCCATAACGTATTCTATTGAAGCTGCCCTGCCTATAACCTCAAATGTGAGGTAGCAGGTCTCAGATTCAAACAGGAAGCACAATGACAAGGTTTTCTCTCTCTACTTTATTCCAAAACAGGCATCTCCCCAGTATCTCTTCCTTTACCCTGGCACCATGGTATCTCTACTGTAATGTTTGATTTATGACATATATTACAATGTATCAGTAATTGTCATTATTAATGGTATTTTGTGATTTGGGGCGGACAAACCGACGCGGCAGTTGGCGGTGAGTCGCAGTGAGTCTGGTTTGGTCTGGAACGAGGTGGCGCGCGCGAGGGTTGGAGAGAAGGGTAAACGGGAGAGGGTCGGACTGCCATTCGGAGCATTTGAATCTGCATGTATGGCTCTTGACCGGCTGCAGCATCGCTGCCCTCGTAATGTGCATGTTTTTCATAAAATAAAATGGAATCCTACGACGCATAGTGCCGTTTCCCCTGTAGCCCTTCGCTCATCCTACTCCTCTCTCTCGCTCATTCGTCCTCTCTTTCGACTGGGCTCGTCTCTCTCTCGCACCCGCACTTTCGCTCCTCCTTTCAGCGTCCCCCCCCGCCGCCCCATCAATCGCGCTTCTCGTCTTTTTTTTCTGTTTCTTTTTTTTTCCGGTTCGCATCCTCTCATTATTCTTTTCCGTTCAACACCAAGCTTTATTTTCACTTGTACTAACAGCTCAGTAAGGTACGGTATAATGTAATGTTAATCCTGCAGCCTTCATTAACATTACAAAATGTCATTAGCGCCTGAATCCATTGACTATATTGATAGCAAGATGTATCATAAAACAGGAAATTAAAAGGCAGTGGCAAATGTATTATGGAACTATCGAAATAGAAGAAAAGAGAAAAAAGAAAGAAAGGAAAAAAATAATCGTAGGCGGATAATTTTAAAAATCAAGCAATATTAATCTTTGTTTCCCTGAAAATATTCCTCCTTCTCGCGTTCGTCCTAAAGTACAATAACACTACAAACACCTATTGAGTCTAAAAATAAATAGATAAATAAGATAAGAAAATAGAAAATAAACAAAATAAAAAAGATCTGATGTAATACCTAAGATCTAACAAATCATATATACTAATTCGAAAGAAAATCACTATCGTACCTTAGTCCCACCCCCTCCTCCCCTCCTTATCCTCCTCCTTCCCCGACTCTCTCCCCCCCTCCCCCTCCACCCCGTCCTCTTCACCAACTGAACAATGATACGTCTTTCAGCATTCGACAGATTAACCCGCCCATCTC
>NW_020869969.1:37747-42747 GCF_003789085.1 Penaeus vannamei
AAAAGGTGGGAGGTGGTACACTGGTATGGGTAGAAAGAGAGAAAAGGAGAGAGATAAAGAGTGATAAGTAAGGGAAGGGGTAAAAATAAAAAGAGGGGAGGTGGTACAATGGTGTGGGTAGAAAGAGAGAAAAGGAGAGAGATAAAGAGTGATAAGTAAGGGAAGGGGTAAAAATAAAAAGGGGAGGTTATATATAACTGGTGTTGGGTAGAAAGAGAGAAAAGGAGAGAGTTAAAGAGTGATAAGAGGGAAGGGGTAAAAATAAAAAGAGGAGGTTATACACTGCGTGGTAGAAAGAGAGGAAAAGAGATAGAAAAAAAGAGGAATGGATAAGGGATGGTAAAGGAGAGGGGAAATTAATCAGAAAATCGTAATAGTAGTTAAAGAGATCGACTGAAAGAACACAAGAGGAAAACATACAAAACTAATTAGAACAAATATCCAGAAATGAGAATCGAGCAAATGAATGGATGAGAGAGAGAAGGGGAATGAGAGAGAGAGAGAGGGGGAGAGAGAGAGAGAGAGAGAGAGAGAGAGAGAGAGAGAGAGAGAGAGAGAGAGAGAGAGAGAGAGAGAGAGAGAGAGAGAGAGAAAGAGAGAGAGAGAGAGAAGACAATTTATTGCACCCTAGATAGCTACTGGACAATTAAAACGATTTTTTATCCTTCTCAACGTAGGCTCTGGACCTCCAACTCTTTTTAATTAATTTTCCTTCCCTGAAATCGAGGTTAAACAACGGTATTAACTCACAACACAAGTGCAAATGTGGAGGCTATTTTATTAAGGTAATTTCGTAACATAAATGAACAAGTGTGATTCCTTTGATACGGCCTCCACGTGTCCGCAAAAAAAGTGCTCTGTCGGTTGTAATCAAACATTCATACATACAACTAATTAGATTATTAGTAATATTTACCTATTGGGAACCACTGGTCTTTCCATAGACTAGGCTAACGGTTGTTAATCTGTTTACAGGACTACGTACCCTTCGTAATATAATTAACCGTGATTTCGGATACTCATATTCGTAGGTATCGAGGCCCCGCCAGCTCTTTTTGTGGAATGAGTATACTTGTATTACTTATACTTATTACTTATAACCCGTTGTTCATTGGTTATAACCCACGCACACACACCCAACCACACACAAACATACCGACATGACTTTACAAATCACCCCTTACGCCAATTGTCAATATATCAACGGAGAGAAAGGGTTTTTCAAGGGTCCAAGAAATGAACATTGCTCTTCGCATCGTATCTCAATAGATAAATTATAAACAGTGTATGGAAAACTGTATTTATGTAAATATTTCTGGAGAAAGGGGTCTATAGCTTTCATCAGATGCATTTATACCTCTTGAAGAATATATATGCCTAATTATTAATTCGTCCTTCAGTCTATGGTCTAATTTGTAACTAGTTTCTCTTCCGTTCCACTGCAATACGTAAGGTTTCATGCAAATCCCACTGGTATGTTTACTTATGCAGACCTGACAGTAGAGACATGTGTCTTATGTTCATAGTGTGTACACGAATCTTGGTGATCTGTTTTTTGTACCTGGCTTCTGAACTGCTCTCTTTTACGCGTCACGAGCGCTGGTTCCATTCTGGTTCCATTCACTGTACATGGGTCTTTTATGAATGGAACACACACACATTCCCCTTCTCCCAGTTTTACAACATTTTTTTTTTGTTTGCTTAATCTCTATGTAGATTTATAGTGAGACTACATCACATATAACATCAGTGGCTATGTGAATTCTACAAGAATTATAACCTAGCTGATATGATAAAACACTTAAACGTATTTTCTTTTCTCTTTTTCTGTAAATAATGCATAATGCTCTCTTTTACCAAACACTGCAAATTCAGGTATTGAATTATCATCTGTGAAGCAATTCCGATATTTCTGAAAGACATTTAGAACAAAGTTCATATTGCCTTCTGTTGAACGACAATACACGTTCTTTTCTACTCTCGTGAGGCAACATAACCAATGAATTTGAATAATGACTTGGATTCCGCAGTCGAATCGACGTTATACCAATTACTTCGAGACTAATTTCCTTTATTCTCAAGAAGCTATTTGATCCGGATATTAGAACTTGTTATTCTATTGACAATTTCCCATTCTGATACGAGTAACGGGAGATAAAACAACGGATTGAGGAAGACAACTGCCTGGAGGTGAATGTTAGAAATATGTATGTCGTGAGTGAAGATAGAGACACGATAAAATGAAAAAAATGGCGTTGTTTGATGAAAACATGGGCTGTTCTGCCTCGCGACGTGTGTGTCAGATCAGCTGGAGAGACGGAAGGGAAATAACAAGAAAACGTGAGATAACATTCGTTCGTTTTCTTGTTCTTCCATTTATTGTTTTCGTTACTAGGTCAGTATGAATCCTTCGCTACGAGAGACAGTATTGGCAGGACGTTAGACCAGACTGAACCTCGTGTATATAATTTTTTTTTTTTTATTATTGTAAGGAGGCCATCGCTGTGTGCATATAGAATTACTGTCCATTAAGGGGAATAAAATCAAATAAATATGAATATATAAAAAAAGGTATGAATAAGACTGGATATCTTCACAATACAAGAGATGTATTTGACCGGTTTCGATTACGTCTTCACCAGAAATACATCTATTTCTGATGAAGACGTAATCGAAACCGGTCAAATACATCGCTTGTATTGTGAAGATATCCAGTCTCATTCATACCTTTTCTACATTTGTCAACATGGATACGGTTCATGAATATATATATTGTATATAAAATTCCTGACCATTTAGAAAAAAATAAAAATCGTAATCCAGGAAGTGAAGCATTGCAAATAATCATTATGTGAAGACTTTAAAGTATATTGGATATTTGGCAAACGTAATGAAAAGGGAAGTTAAAGGTTTCTCTCGTTTTCACCTATTTTTTATTTTTTATCTATTTATTTATTTGTTTTTTATTCAATATTTTTTACATATCAAATGCAATACTTAGAAGGGAGTGGTGACAGCTCGTAATTAGTTTGCCATGAAATGATTTATATATGAGGTACAAAGCAAATAGGTATAAAAGTATTTGACTGTTGAATAACTAGAAAAAAAGAAAACAGGAAGAAAGATATAAAGAAAGGAGAAGAAGGAGGAGGAGAAAAATATGTATGTGCGTTTGTGTGCGTGTGCGTATATATTGTGTGTGTGTGTGTGTGTGTGTGTGTGTGTGTGTGTGTGTGTGTGTGTGTGTGTTGAGAATAAAAAAAAAAAAAAAAAATATGCTATATTATATATAATATATATATATATATATATATATATATATAATATATATATATATATATATATTATATATTGCGAGAGCCGCTGACGTGCAAATCTTCATAAATCGCTTAAAGGCAGAGGAACTTCTTTGCACTGTGAACTGTTGGGTTAACTCCCCTGGTGGGATATGTGGGCAAAGAGAGAAAAGATATACAATGAGAAGAAGAATAGTAGATAGAGAGAGAGAGTGTGAGATGTGAGTGTGTGTGTGTGTGTGTGTGTGTGTGAGAGGTGTGCAGAGAGAGAGAGAGAGAGAGAAGAGGAGAGAAGAGAGAGAGAGAGAGAGAGAGAGAGAGAGAGAGAGAGAGAGAGAGAGAGAGGATTGAAGAAAAAGAAAGAGAGAGAGAGAAAAAAAAGAGGAAGAAGAGAGAGAGCGAGAGAGAGAGATTGAAAAGAGACTGACAGAAAGACAAATACAGCCAAATAATCAGACAAAAAGGGAGAAAGACACAAAGAGAGAATAAATTAAATCGACAACCAATCAGACATATAGACATGTCCATCACCTTTCAAAAACCAGACACGATAATACAATACAACACACACACATAAACTCGATATACAGATATGAGTATTTCTAGCCATCTATCTTCTATCTATCTCCTACCCATCATAATAACCGCAAAAAATACCCACTCGAAATATCTCAAGGGGTAATATTTGCTCTCGAATTGGACGAAGTCAGGGAAAGCGCCAGTGATGAAGTTTGTCGCGTCAGCTAGTGAACGTTTTGTGTGTGTATATATAGAGGGAAATGCAGGTTATTGTGAGGGAGAAAAAGATATTCGCATGTAAGAGGGAATAGGGAGGAGAACTAATATGTATATTTAAATGGAAAGGCAGGGTATATTGAGGGGGAAACTATGATTTGTGCGTTTAAGTGAATAGGAAAAGGATTGTGCGTATATATAGGGAAATGCCGATTGTACTGAAAGGAAAATTATTTGCTGTATTCATGAGTGAATGAGAAAAGAAATACTATTGTGTATATTTGAATCTACATGCCGGGAATCTTGAAAGGGAAGAAAAAATAACACGCTAATATTTGAGAGTGAATGTGGGAAAAAATAATGTGTATATTTGGATCAAATCACAGGGGAAAAAGATATTCATACCTGTGAGTAAATGGAAAAAAGTATTATATATATATATATATATATATATATATATATATATATATATATATATATATATATATATATATATATATATATATATATATATATATATATATATATATATATATATATATATATATATATATATATATATATATAGTATATATATATATATATTATATATATATATATAGAGAGAGAGAGAGAGAGAGAGAGAGAGAGAGAGAGAGAGAGAGAGAGAGAGAGAGGAGAGAGAGAGAGAGAGAGAGAGAGAAGAGAGAGAAGAGAGAGAGAGACAGACAGACAGACAGACAGAGACAGAACAGAGAGACAGAGACAGAGACAGAACAGAGAGAGAAAGAGGGAGAGAGAGAGAGAGAGAGATAAAGGGAAATGCATATTATCTTAAAAGAGAAATATTCATCTGTATTTCTCAGCGATAGTACATGGAAGGAAAAGGAAATGAAAGTAAAATGGATAAAATATAAAGAAGATTGAGTAAATAGGTGGTATAGCAATATCCTAATTAGCACGCGGAAGATAAAATTCTAAGGGTAGGGA
>NW_020869969.1:47747-62534 GCF_003789085.1 Penaeus vannamei
TATTGCCATTTGTATTAATATAATTGCATTTCATTATTTAGTTATGATTATTGTTTTGTCAACTTTATTACTTATATAAAGATAACATAGTAGGAGTAGTAGTAATAGTAGTTGTAGTAGTAGTTGTAGTAGTAGTAGTGGTGCTGGTGATAACAATAATGATAGTAATATTAATAATAATAGTAATAAAAGATAACAATAATGATATTGATAATAATGATTATATAAATAAAAACTATGTTAATGACATAAATGATAACACTAGTAAGTATGATATTTATGATAAAGATTATAATGATTTTAACGACGATAATGATTATGATGATAATAATAATGATGATAATGATAATACTGTTAATGATAATGATAATGGTTATAATAATAATGATGATGATATTAATATTAACAATAATAATGATGATGACAATAAGGAAATAACGATAATAATAAATAGTATAGTATTCATCATAATTACCTTGGTCGTTTTGTTCAGTATTATTATTATCATAAATATCATTGTTATTACTACTATTATCACCACATCAATTTCCATTGTTGATATCAAAATCATTATCATTATCACAATTATTTCCATTATTTCTGTTGTTTTTACTGTTACTGATCTGATGATCATCATTATTATTATCTTCTTCATTATTGCTTTTATTTATTATTTTCATTATTATTACTGTCATGATTAGTACTATAATAATTGTTATTATTATTATTGTTATCAATTTGATTCTTATTATGATTGATGTTGTTATTGATATTATTGATAATAATAATAAAGATATAATGACAATGATATTTTAATTATCATGAATATTATTAACATTACTATTAAATTACTATTATTATAATCATAATGGTAGTAATAAGAATAAATATTAATATCTTTATCATTTTTGTTATCACTATTATTATGATAATTACATTTATCACTGTAATTTTTGTTATTGCTGTTATTACTACTTCTGTTATCATTATCCTCATTATTACTGCTATTATCACTATTATTATTATCATCATTATCATAGTTACTGTCATTATTATTATTATTATAATTTTTATCACTACTATTTCTTCAACATCCTCATCATCATCATTCCTATTATCAATCATTCTAATCCCCTGTCTACAGATCATCATCATTATTTCCTTCCTCACAATTACTATTTTTCTTCATAATTAAATTATCATATATATTCAATGTGATATTTTAAAAAGAAAAGACTTATCCAAAGAAAATTTAAAAAAGTTTTGCATTATATGAATAAGGGGGGGGGGGGGCAGTAAGGAGAGGGACGGAGGTAGGAAGGAAGGAAAGAGGAAGAGGAGAGGAAGAGAAGAGAATGGGAAAAGGGATATGGAAGATGGAAAAGGGGAAATAATGAAGGGTTTTTGAGATAAGGAGAAGGGATAGAAGGAGAGAGAGGGGGGAGGAGAGAAAGGAAGAAAGAAGATAAGAGAGAAAAGAGAGAGAAGAAGAGAGAAGAGAAGAGAGAGAGAAGAGAGAGAGAGAGAGAGAGAGAGAGAGAAAAAGAAGAGAGGAGAGAGAGAGAGAGAGAGAGAGAGAGAGAGAGAGAGAGAGAGCGAGAGAGAGAGAGAGAGAGGAGAGAGAGAGAGAAGAGGAGAAAGAGAGAGAGAGAGAGAGAGAGAGAGAAGAGAGAGAGAGAGAGAGAGAGAGAGAGAGAGAGAGAGAGAGAGAGAGAGAGAGAGAGAGACACAGAGAGACGAAAGAGAAAAGAAGAGAATGAACAGGTAGAAGAGACAGGAAGAAAACAGAGAAAGTAGAAACTAAATAAAATGCATTTACAAAGATGAACTAACAGAAAAGGGTAAGAGACTCTCGGAAGGTATAGAAAGACACTGACGTAGGGAGATGAAGAAATGAGAAATGAGAGGGGGAGGAGAGGGTGTGAGAGGGGAAAAGGAATAAGAGTAGTGAGTAAAAGACAATGACATAGAGAATGAGGGGAAGGGGAGACATGGAGCGGGGGTGGGGGGGATGAGAGGTACGGTGTGAGGGAGAAAAGGGGAGTAAGAATAAGGAGTAAAGGACAGTGAGGATGAAGAGGGGGAGGGGCACCAGGGGAAGGGGAAGGGGCCAAAGCATGGGAAGAGGCTGTGAAATGCAATCTAACTTGTATGCGAGAAACTTTGATGGAATTAGAAGTGACCTTTGGATGAAGTGCGCATCACAACGCAAAATCCTAGTGACATGTGAAAGTAAAATGTAAGGGAGTCTTACCAATTCTTATTAAAGGGAACATCTTGATATAAAAACTCCACTGGAAAATTGACATCATCGGCAGATTTCAGAATACATTTTAGGTGTTTATTTGTCTTCGGTCTTAATCCCCTGCTCTCGTTTTTTTTTTTTTCTCTCTATCTCTCTATCTATCTATATATCCATCTCTATCTGCTTCTCTTTTTTCTCTCTCCTTTCCTCTTCTTTCTTATCCCTCTTAACCTCTCCCTTCCTCCTTCCTCTCTTCCTCTCTCTACCTTTCACCTCACTTTCTCTCTCTCTCTTTCCTCTCCCCTCCCTCCTTTCTCTCTGTCCTTTCTTCACGCTTTCACTTCACTTTCTCTCCCTCACTCTCTCCTTCTCTCTCTCCTCTCTTCTCTCCGTCTTTTCTTCCCCATCACTTTCTTCTCTTCCTCTCCCTCTTCTCTCGCCCTCCCTGCCTCCCGTTCCCCTCTCTCACCTTTCCCATCACTTTTCTTCTCCTCTGTCTCTTTTCTCTCTCCCACCCTCCTTCCTCCTTTTTCCCTTCTTTCTTCTGCCTGCTCTCAATCTTCCTCGTCTGCTCAAGTCAACTTCCTCTCTCTCTCTCGTTTTTCTATCTCATCTCCCTCCTCTCTCCTTCCTTCCTTCCAGTCTCTCTCTCGGCCTCTTCTCGAACACATGTGAGTTTTCTACTTTTCCGCATGCACTTTCTTGCTCTCTCATCTCCGTGTCCTCTCTTTTCTCCTCGGCCTCCTTTTTCCCCTCGACCGATTTTCCTCATTTCTGCTCTCTCTTCAAGTGCCATCCTTTCCGCTCAGACTTTTTCTCTCCCCCATCAGCGCATCTCTTCTCGAATTGCGGTTTTACGTCTCTCGCTAACCTCTTCTCATCGATCATCGTTCATCCACTCTCTCCACCTTTTCCATCACTTCTCTTCTCCTCTCGTTCCGTCCTCTATACTCGTGCACGCTTCTTCCCCACTTCTTCTCATTCTCGTCGCACCTATTATTGATCCTTATTAGTTCTCTCTGACCCCTCCCGTGTCAGCTCTCCTGCTATCTCGTCCCGTCTTTCATCTCGTAATTAACGTACCCTTATCCCATCATGTGTCAGTTAGACTTTTCTTTTTCTTTCCCTTCACATTTCCCCCCTTGGTTTCTTTCTTCGATATCCCTCCCTCATCCTCACTCAAATCTGTTGTTGCTGTTCCCTTCCTCCCTTTTTCTCTTCCCTTCGCCTCATCTCGTCTTCGCCTCTCTTCTCCTTCCTCTCTCTCTCTCTTCCTTCCTCTCTCCTCTCCTCTCTCTCCTCTCTAAAACTTCCATCTTACTTTCTCTCTCACCCAACTTAAAAACACACGAGACACACCTTACTTCAATAAGCAGATATTTGCCGAAAGAGCATCTTTCTGTGTCAGACGAGACGGTGGGAGTCTAGACTGGGAAGCAATTACTGGGTGATATCTTACGTTCGAGAGAGAGTTTGGGAAAGTAAACATGTGAGAAACCATTTTTTCTCTCTCTCTCTCTGTCTTCTTTTTTTTCGTTCTTTACTTTTTTTCTGTCACTTTTTTTTTTTGCTCTCTCCCTCTCTTACTTTTCTTTCTTGTTTTTGTTTTCTCGCTCTCCTCTCGTCTCTTTTTCCATCGCTCTCTCCCTCTCTTCTCTTTCTCTCTTCTTAATCTTTTTTTTTCTCTCTTTGGCTGTCATTTACCTCCTAACCTGCTCTGCTGCTCTCTGGCCGCCATCTCCTCTCTTTCCCTCCTCCATTCCTTCTCTCTTTCCTCCTCTCTTCTTCTCTCTCTTCCTTCTCATCTCTCTCGGTCATTCTCTTCTTCCTTCCTCCATCCTTTCCATTCCTTCTCTTTCTCATCTCTCTCTTCTCTCCCTTCTCTCTCTCTCTCTCATCTCTCTCTCTCTCCGTTTCTCTCTCCTCTCTCTTCTCTCGGATCTCTCTCCTCTTCATCTCTCTTCTCTCCTCTCCTCCCTCCTCACCTCCTCCCCCCATCCCTCTCCGTCTCTCTCTCTCTCTTCTCTCTCTCTCTCTCTCTTCCTCTCTCTCACTCTCTCTCCTCTCGTCTCTCTCTTCTCCACTCCTCTCTCTCCTCTTCTCTCTCTCGGCTTCTCTCCCCCTCTCTCTCCTCTGTCTCTGTTTTCCCCCTCTCTCTTCCTCCATCTCCTTTGTCCTCCCGTCCCTCTCTCTCTTTCTCTCTGTCTCTCTCTCATCTCTCTCTTCCTCTCTCCTCTCTCTCTCTCTCTCCTCTCNGTGGGTGGAGGGGGGGATGGGGGAAGGGGATATAGAGGACTATTGGGGAGGGGAAGGTAGGGTGGTGGGGAGGGGTTGGAGGGAAGGGGAAGAAGGAATTAGGGAGGGGGTGGGGAGGAAGGGATAGAGGACTATTGGGGAGGTGGAGGGTAGGGGTGATATGTGAGGGAAGGGGTGGTGGAGGAAGGGATGATGAGGAAGGTGGGAGGGGTGATGAGGAGGAGGGGACAGTAAGGGCGATGAGGAAGGGTTGGGAGGAAAGGAGATATAGAGATATTGGGGAAAGGGGAAGTAGGGGTGATATGGAGGGTAGGGGTGGTTGGAAGGGGGAGGAAGGGGGAGGGTTGGGTTATGGGGGGAGGGGAGGAAGGGAAGGGAAATTAAGCACGGTGATGAGGGGAGGGTAGGGGTGTTGAGGAAGGGGGAATCAGGGGAAGAGAGAGGGAAATAAGAGACGGTAAGGGAGAGGGGAGAGAGGATGGGGAGAGACTGAAAGAGGGTGAAAGGGGTTGGGGGAGAAGGAGGAATGTGATCAGGTCGAGGGTGAGGCGATGCGGGGAGAGGACGGGAAACGAGACGATGGGGGAGGAGAGAGAGAGAGAGAGAAGAGAGAAGAGAGAGAGAGAGAGAGAGAGAGAGAGAGAGAGAGAGAGAGAGAGAGAGAGAGAGAGGAGAGAGAGAGAGAGAGAGAAGAGTGAGAGTGAGAGAGAGAGGAGTGAGAGGAGTGAAGAGAGAGAAAGAGAAGTGAGAGAGAGAGAGAAAGAGAAGAGAGAGAGAGAGAGAGAGAGAGAGAGAGAGAGAGAGAGAGAGAGAGAGAGAGAGAGAGAGCGAAAACGAGGGGGGAGACAACGAAGCGGAGAGGATGAGAGAAGAAAAGGAAAAATGAAGTAAGGTGACAACGAAGAGGAAAAGGGGGGGGAGAAAGAAGGGAAAAGTTAAGAATGAGGTAATGGTCATACAGCTGGCACCGTGCCATTCTCCATTTCTCTCTCTCTCTCTTACATCTCTTTGCTTTCTCTCTTTCTATCACGCGCTTTTATCATTACCATCCCTCGCTTTACAACAATCATCACCATTTATGCTTCTCTCTTACGACTATCATTAGCATCCGAACTTCTTCCCGCCATCATTATTAGCATCTGTACCCATCATTACCACAGAAAATTTTCCCTTACAAATGATATAATTTACAAATAGCACTAATTAACCCCCTCATCACTACTACCTCTCTTAGGCGACCGCCGCACGAATTAAACCGCTGTATCAAGATCACATGCTGTGTATTAGCGGCATCCAATTGCGAGTCTTTTACGGAGGTCGTGATATGGAAGCCGAGAGAATTATCATAATTGCGTATCAATTATCAATTATCCGGATCAAGCAGGACATGCCAGACTTTTTTTTTTTTTTTTTTTTTTTTTTTTACGGCGGTCTTCGTTGACTGTGGATTTCATTCATGGTTTCCGTAAAAGGATGAATGGAAGCTGACGTAGGGGAGGGTGGGGGGGGAAGGAGGATGGGGATGGGGGTTGGAGGGGAGGGATCAGGAAACCGTTAGCGTTGGTCATGTCGAAATTTGGACTTTTATTTTTTAGATTGTGTAATATATATTTTAATATATATCTTATTCTTTATATATTTTTATATTTTCCGGAGAGATAAAACATAACAAATCCCCTTAACACACACACACACACACACACAACACACACACACACATACACACACACACACACACACACACACACACCCACACAACAACACACATACACAAAAAACAAATAATCACAACCACAACCACTACCAACGCCATTCACAACAGCATCTGGCCCCCCAACACGACTCCCCCCCCCAATGAACCCTCATCCTCGCAGCCCAGAAAACAAACAAAATAAATAAATAAATAAATATAAATAAAATGAAATACATATATAAATAAATAATGAAATAATATATAAATAATAAATAAATATAATAAATAAATGAAAAATAAAAATAAAATGAAAAAAATGAAAAATAAATGAAAAATAAATAAATGAACCCAATAAACAAACAGAAATGAACCTTTTTCCCGACATTTTTGAACCCATCTCGAAATCAGAAGAGAAAACCCGCTCGCAGGCTCAGTCAGGGTCAGTGCGAGAGTGGGGTGGGTCTTCTCCTTCGTTCCTCTCCCTTTTCTATTTTTTTTCCTTTTTATTCCTCTTTCTTCGTCTTGCTCTTTTTTCTTCTCCTTACTTCGCTCCTCTTCCTCTATTTTTTCTCTTATTCTTCTCCTTCGTTCCTCTTCCTCCTCTATTTTCTTCTTATTCTTCCTCGTTCTTCCTCCCTGTTTTTCTTCCTTTCTTCGTCTTGCTCTTTTTTCTTCTTCCTCTTTCCTTTCTTTTCTTTATCTTTTCTGTGTATGGCTATGTGCGTCTGTTTGTCTGTCTATGTCTTTCGATTCCTCCCTTTTCCATCTTCTCGCTTTTTGTTCTAAATCTCCTCTCCCATCATTTATTATTCCCGTCCCTTCTTTCCTCCTTCTCCTCCCACCCCCTCCTATCATCATCATCATCATCTACCTACATCCCCCCTTCCCTTACCACACAGAAATCGCAAGTTTTACCCAACTGGCAAACAAAAGCCGAAACTACCACGTGAATCCTCGTCGTCACAGCTGCCTCACCGATAACCACAAGAAACGATTTTTTTTTTTTTTTTTAGCTTTTCACCTTCTTTTTCACTTTTACGAAGATCACAACGTTCGCAGTGTTCTTCCCCATCCGAAGAAACTAAAAAGAACGAATTTTTTTTCCTTCTCTTTTCCAGTTTAAGATCACATGTATGTTCTTCCTACCTAAGAAAAAAATTTTTTACCTAAGTACTTTCCTTTCACAAAGAAGATCCAAAATGCATTCGCAGAAGATTCTTCCACCACCCAAAAAGAACATGCATAGCAGATTATTCCTTTCCCCAAACAAAATCCCTTCCACCTCCAACAAAATCCCACGCGTCGACAGAATAAACGTGTCCTCCTCCACCTGAAGAACACCCGAAGAACACGGGAAGAACCGGAGCGGCGCCCCCTTTGGCATCTGAACATGTGTTGGATGTTCAAACGCGAGCAAGATCCTGTTCAGCAAGGGGACGGGCGGCTTTGATTACAAGACGTGCGGTCGGGGTTATTGCAAGCGTGTCGTCATATGTGTGTTTTGCTTGTGTGTGTGTGTGTGTGTGTGTGTGTGTGTGTGTGTGTGTGTGGTGTGTGTGTGTGTGTGTGTGTGTGTGTGTGGTGTGAGAAGAGAGAGAAGAGAGAGAGAGAGAGGAGAGAGAGAGAGAGAAGAGAGAGAGAAGAGAAGAGAGAAGAGAGAGAGGAGAGAAGAAAGAAAGAGAAGAGAGAGAAAAGAATTCATCTTTCGTCCCCACAAACACATCAACACTATTACCCTCCTAGAATACACCTTTTTTATACAAACACACTCCCATTACATAAACTCAAGACACACCATCACACACCTTTATAAACAAACACACTTCAATTACACGCACAGTCACACCATCACGCACCTTCATAAACAAAGACACTCCCATTACATAACCTCAGACACCCCATGCACGTCCATGAACTTCATAATCACAGAACTCTGACCTTCAAATATTTTAATACACCTTCAGCCTCCGATCTCCTAAGACGTCTCGCAAACACGACACCTTGCTTCTTACACAACCGAGACTTAATATATCGCATCTACCAAGAAGACGGGGACGTAAACATGTTATTGCGTCTTTTCCTAATTCTAATTCTAGGATTCTTTCTGTTTTCGTTTTCTACTTCGTTTTGTATTCTTCCTTTTTTGTTTTTCTATTTCTTCTTTCTCTTTTTCTATTATCCTTCTTATTTTTCCTGTTTCGTCTTCTTCTTCTTCCTCGTCTTCTTTTTCTTCTTTCCTCTTCTTCTTCATCATCATCATTATCATTATCATCTCTTCTTTCATTCTTTTCTCTTCTTCTTTTCTCTTCTTCTTCTTTGGCGTCAACTTGCACCTCTCATACATGTTCCGATAGCGATAGGTTTCTCCTAAAGTTTAATTGTCTCTTTCTATCTCTGTCTCTGTCTGTCTCCCGGTTTATATAAATATATATATATATATTATAATATTATATATATATATATATGTGTGTGTGTGTGTGTGTGTGTGTGTGTGTGTGTGTGTGTGTGTGTGTGTGTGTGTGTGTGTGTGTGTGTGTGTTGTGTGTGTGTGTGTGTGTGTGTGTGTGTGTGTGTGTGTGTGTGTGTGTGTGTGTGTGTGTGTGTGTGTGTGTGTGTGTGCGTGTGGTGTGTGCGTGTGGCGTGTGCGCGTGTGCGTGTGCGTGTGTGTGCGTGTGCGTGTGTGCGTGTGTGCGTGTGTGCGTGGTGTTGTGGCGTGTGTTTGTTTGTGAGTGTGGAGGTGCACGCACACTCCATATCCTCATTCCACATGCCAAACGGACGCCAACAATACATTAATATCCATAACGGATTCCGACGCTGGAGACGACCGTTCATATCAAGAACTACCGAACTGTCAATCTTCCTATTGTTTTCCACGTTCAATATCCTGATTTTTTTATCGTATTTTTTATTATTATCATTATTTGTGAATGGATTCCTTGAACTGGTATTAACTCTTTATTTGCTTGTCAGTCTTGACAAATAAAATAACCTTGCAAAGGCGAGCATCTTGAACCAATCTCGAAATCTCTCTTCTCTCCTCTTCCTCTTTCCTTTCTTCCTCTCCCTCTGCCCTTCCTCTTCTCTTCCTTTCTCCTTTCTCCTCTCCCTCTCCTCTCTTCTCTTTCCTCTCTCTTTTCTCCTCTCCCTCTTGCCTCTCCTTTTTCTCTCCTCTTCCCTCTCCTTCTTCTCTCCTCTCTCCCTCTCTCTCGTAATTTAATTTACCTGCAAAAAATAACGCTAGAAACTGCTCCTGTTAAACAATATTGGCAATTTGCGACGTAATAAAGGTAAGCTTCACTTCTTTTGGCCGACTGTCCGCTTTCTCGAGATTCATTTCGTGTACATTTCTATTTCTCTTTCCCTTTTGCTGTCCGTTTATTGGAATATTTGTTTCATTTTTTAGTTTTAAGTCTTTTCTTTTCTGATGTTTATTTTTGAATGACGCGTTAATTTCTATTTCGAATAATTTCTTTATTTCTTCTATCTTCTTTATCTTTTCGGATTAATCAGACTGGATCCCTTTCCTTTTCTCTCCCTTCGGTCTATCTCCTCCCCCCTTCGTCTATCTCCTCCCTCGCCTCCTTTCCCCCACTTCTTTTCCCTCTCCTATCTCTTTTCCTTCCATCCTCCCTTCTATCCTTCCTCCACCTCTCTCCCTCTTCCTTCCTCCCTTCCCTCCCTCCCCTAACTCCCTCCTCCCTCTCTCCCCCTAATCCTTTTCCCTCCCATCTCACTCCCCCTAACTCCCTTCCTCCACCTTCTCCCACCTCCCTTCCTCCAACTCTCTCTCCTTTTCCTCCCTCCCATCTCTCCCTCCTCCCTCCTCCCCTCTTCCATCTCCATCCAGGTATTCTTCGAACGTAAACAGGCCTCGGCCCCTCAGAGCACACATACGCTCATAGGCGCTAAAAATAGACCAAAAATAGACGATGTTATTTCTGCTTCCATCACGCGATACCTGAGAGGAAGGGGGAGAGGGGAGAGGGGAGAGGGGAGAGAGGGAGAGAGAGGGAGGACGGGGGAGAGGGAGAGGAGGAGAGGGGAGGTAACCCATTACTTGGGATTGGTTTCTGTGTGTGGGTAATCATGATCTCTATTGGATATGCTGGTGTATATATATAATTTTTTTCCTTTTTTGTTACCAATACTGTGATCTTGTTATTTCTTAATTGCGGCCGTTTAATTGGCGACTTGGTAACTCGATCACGCTCCTCGCTCTATCTCATCAGTGTTCCTTCTATAATTTCGTTTTTCGTTCTCATCTTTCCCCTTTTTTTAGTTATTACCCTATCTTGCAAACTCTCACTCTCTCTCTTTCCTTCTCTTCTATTTCTCTCTCTCTCTGTCTCTTCTCTATCTCCACTGTCTCTCTCTTATCTCTTTTTCTCCCTCCCCTTCCTTCCTCTTTTATTCTGTCCCCATTTTTCCCCTCGTTTCCCCATTCCGCTATCCCGCTTTACCACAATACAGCCCCCCCCCCCGCGAAGTGCCACGCCTGGTGACCTCGCGCTGGAATTGGCCAACAGGCACTAATTAGCTTCCGGTGATTGAGCTCCGGTGCGGGCTGGACCTCGGCGCGCAGGGGGCGGGGGGGGGTTAGGTACTCGTTCTGGGTTTTTCTTTTCTTATTCTTCTGTTTCTTCTTTTCCTCCGTCTCCTCCTCCTCCTTCCTTCTTCTTCCTCTTCTGCTGCTGTTGTTTTCTACTTCTCTTTACTGCTCCTAATTTTTTTCTTTTTTTTACTTTTTCATTGTTTATTTTCACACTAAGTCTCCGAGACTTTCAATCCTTCTTTTTTACTGTGGTTTGCTTTTTCTGAAATTCATAGGTCTTTTAATAAGAACTAACGCATCAATAAATTCTACCGTACATGCAGACATCTAGATCTAAATATTGTATGTGTATATACATATATATAATATATATATATATATATATATATATATATATATATATATATATATATATATATATATATATTATATAGAGAGAGAGAGAGAGAGAGAGAGAGAGAGAGAGAGAGAGAGAGAGAGAGACATAGATAGATAGATAAATATAAATACATATATAGAAATATATGGATACATCTCTACATATCTTGTACGTGGGTTGGAAGAAACGGAAGAAGGGGAGGAACTCTGTCTGAGTAACAAGCGGTGTCGGAGGCTGAGGGAGGGGGGTGGGGGCGGGATCCCCCTTACCCTCGTCTCCCGCTTCTTCCTCCCTAATCTCCTATATTCTCTCGCTTTGGTTCTGGCTCTCGCTCTCTCGCTCTTCCTCCCTCCCTTCTCTCTTTCTCTTTCTTCCTACTAACTTCCCTCTTTACCTCCCTCTCCCCCTTCCCCCTCACTCTCCTTCTCTCCTTCCCTTTCCCTCCTCTCTCTCCCTCTCCCCTCTCCCTCCCTCCCCCATTCCTTCTTCCCACCTTCTCCTCCCCCTTCCTCCCTCCCTCTCCCCCCCACTTCTTTCCTCCGACAATTCCGCAAAAATAACATCACTCCAAAACTACATTCTCCTGCCTCCTCATGCGTACAAATTAACATAGTTCTCATTTGTGGGATGATGCAAATGCGAGGAAATGTCACCCGAAACCTGCCAATATATGATATATCAATTTTCTGTATAATTGTGTAAGAGGAAGCAGACCTTGGGCAACCTTATGGAGGAAAGAGGGGGGTAGGAGGGGAGGGGTGAGGGGGGGGTGTAAGGAAGTTTTTTCTTAAGTATTCTTGGCAGTTCTTTCACACCGTGGACTAATTAGCTGACATGCACGTGCGTAGAGGAAGGGGAAAGGGGAGAGGGAGAGGGAGAGAAAGAAAGAGGAGAAGGGAGAAAGCGAGGGACAGAGATAGAATGAAGAGGCAGAAGGGGAGGAAGAAAGAAGAAGGGAGAGAGGAGAGAGAGGAGAGAGGGAGAGAGAGAAGAGGAGAGAGAAGAGAGAGAGAGAGAGAGAGAGAAGAGAGAGAGAGAGAGAGAGAGAGAGAGAGAGAGAGAGATGAGAGAGAGAGAGAGATGAGAGAGAGGAAGAGAGAGAGATAAGAGAGAGAAGAGGAGAAAGAGAAAGAGAAGGAGAAGAGAGAAGAGGAAGAGAAGAAAAAGGAAGGAAGAGAGAGAAAGGAAAGAGAAGGAAGAGAAACAAACAAGGCAAGAGGAGGAGAAAAAAGAAAAACAAACAAGAAAAGAGAGAGAGAATAAAGCAAGAAACAAACGAGAGGAGAGAGAGAGAGAGGAGATCAAAAGGAGAGAGACCAACGACGGAGGAAGGCCCACCCGTCCGCCGGTGCCGAGCCCCACGGGCCGACCGGACCGCCGAGGCGAGCGGCCCAAGTGACATCCGGCAGGCGTGGCCAGGAAGCTGGCCAGAGAAGCTTCTTAACGATGTGACACTTGGAGATAAGACTAAGGACACTTCGAGATAAGGACCATGGGGCGAAGCGCGTGATAATGAGTGATTCTGGAAGGAAATTATTGCCGGTGTCGTCTGTATCGTCTTTAATTAGCTTAGGGCATCCATCGTCGTCCTTACGTTTTTGTAATTAATGAGCTGGTGTTAATGGTTGTTTGAGCGTGGATGGATATAATAGCGTTATATATAAGTTATTAAGTATTATCATATATATTATATAAAAATAATTGAGGCTGAATATTAATTGAGGGGAGAGAAGATTGTAAAATATTTTACCCGATGATTAAGATAAAGAAGCAATCTATCGGGTAATAACGGCCAATGAGAGAGAGAGAGAGAGAGAGAGAGAGAAGAGAGAGAGAGAGAGAGAGAGAGAGAGAGAGAGAGAGAGAGAGAGAGAGAAGAGAGAGAGAGAAGAGAGAGAGAGAGAAGAGGAGAGGAGGGAGAAGAGGAGAGGGTCAGAGAGGCAGAGAAAGATTAATATATATATATATATATATATATATATATATATATATATATATATAGACATATATATTAGATAGATAGATAGATAGAATAGGAATAAGATAGATAGATTGAAGATAGATATACAGAAGAGATAGAGAGATAGAGAGAAAACCTGACAGACAGACAGACAGACAGACAGAGACAGAAAAACACATCACCATACAGACAACCAGACCCAGAAAACGAAAAACAAACACACCCAACACACACGCAAATAGCAACAAGAATAAAAACAGAACTCCCCCTCAAAACAGGAATCGACCTTTCCCGTCCCGCTGCAGGAGTCAAGAGCGCCTTGTCATGTCATGTAAGCGGGAGTGTTTTCGTCGCCGACCGATCCCGTGGCAGCCGCTCTTGACATCTCACTTCTCTCGTCTCATTAGCGTCCCTCTCGTGTCCTGGATGAACGGATAACGATACATTCTTCTTTTTTTTTATTATTCTTTTGTTTCTGTTCGTTGACGACATCTGGATCTTGTGTATTTCCGCCATGTTTTTTTTTTTTTTTTTTTTTTTTTTTTTTTTTTGGACAATATCGTGTGCAGTCGCCATAACTTCACCTGGATGTAGTCATGGAGATACGCGAAGATTTGCGTGTATGTGGTGCTGCCTCGAGCACCCCTTCATCCTCTCTTTTCCGCTCATCTCTAATCCTTCGCTTCCCCTTCGTCTCGTAGAAGCCCCTTGCCACCATTGTTTCCTCAAGCGCCCAGTTCTCGAACCCCTTGAGCCACCTTTTTCCACGCAGTTCCTCAGGACCAATGAGGCACGCCTCCTCCTCCCACCCTCCGCCTCCCCAATATGCTCCCTTTTCCTCCACCAGAGAGAGAGAGGGGACCCGCACCTGTCCTTCCCATTTCCTGTCTCCCCTTGCCAGAACCCTTTCCTCCACCCCTGCTTCTTCCCCTTGTGGCCCTTCAGCCGCTCCCGCTTACCCTTCCCGCACTTCTTCCCACACACCTTTTTCCTCAACAGACCAAGTCTCAGCTCCTTCCCAAGCATTCCCTCTCCCCCTCCCCATCTCCCCTTCCCCTCACCGCCTTCTCCCTTTCCCACCATCCCCCGTCTCGCAACGGAGGGAGAGACGCACCAGCGAGCGGGCAGGGCCCATCCTCCGCGGGGAATAAGAAACACCCGGGAGGCCTCCTGTTCCGGGTAGTTCCTTGCGGCTGTCGTCGTAGGTCTATAACGAAGGGGAGCGGAGAGGGGTAGAGTGGGGAGGTAGGAGAGAGAGGGTGCGAGAGAAGGCAACGGACCGTGTGGAGGGGGAGGGGAAGAGAGGAGGAGAGAGGGAGGAGGGGGGAGAGAGATAGAGAGAGAGAGAGAGAGAGAGAGAGGGAGGGAAGGGAGAGAGGAGAAGGAGAGGAGGGGAGAGAGAGAGAGGGGGGGAGAGAAGAGAAGGGAGGGGAGAGCGAGGAGAGGAAGGGGAGAGAGAGAGAGGAGGGAGAGAGGGAGGGGGGAGAGGGGGAGAAGAGAGGGAGGCGGGACAGAGAGAAGAAGAGAGGGAGGGGGGAGGAGGATGAGAGGGGAGGCGGAGAGGAGAGAGGGGAGGGAGAGGAGAGGGGGGAGGTGGGAGAGGGAAGAGAGAGGGAGGGGAGAGAGAGAGAGAGGGAGGGGGAGGAGAGAGGGAAAGGAGAGAGAAGAGAGAGAGGAGAGAGAGAGGAGAGAGGAGAGA
>NW_020869969.1:106815-111815 GCF_003789085.1 Penaeus vannamei
ACACACACACACACACATACACACAACACACACACACACAAATACACACACCACACGCACTTCAAAAACTACACATAAACACACACAACACACACAAACACACACACACACACACACACACACACACACACACACACACACACACACACACACACACACACACACACACACACACACACACACACACACAAATACACACAAATACACACACGCACACGCACTTCAAAAACTACACAAAAACGTGCGCACATAAAACACATTCAAATCACTCACAAAAACAAACACATGCTCAAAAAATATAATACGCACATATGCACTTTTCATTGTATCATTTCCAGTGTAGTGGCAAGCCTCATTAATACTTGGGTTCCCTTGTCTTTATTTTAGGCTCTTATCCTCCCATTCTTCTGCCTTTGCTCTATTGCTTTCTACTTTTATTCCCCACTAAGTTGCATTTTCCACTTTCATTAACCTTGCTTTTCTTATTGGCTTGCCAGGTACTGCCGTGCAAAGACTGCCATCTCCCTCCTCGCTGTCTGCTCCCCGTGGCGCGCCAGCCACTGGGAGTCTCTTTCAGCCTCTGTTCTGCTGTGGGAGTCATTGTAATTTTTTGTCATTGTTATTTTTATGATTCTTAATAAGAATGATTTTCAAAATGATTCTTGTGATCAAGAATATTGGTATACTATTTGGTGTTGATATGGATTATTTTTTAATTATTTCTTAGTTGTATAATTATTACTATCGCTATTGTTATTATTATTATTATTATTATTATTATTATCATTATTATTATTAATGCTTTTGTAATTATTATCATCATCATCATCATCACCATCAATATTAGCATTAGCATTATTATTGTCATCATCAATCATCATTATTATTATTATTATTATTATTATTATTATTATTATTATTTCCATTATCTTTATTGATTGTAATTGTTATTATTATTATTATTATTATTATTATCGTTATGGTAGTGAGAACTTATTTTACTGATTTTCATCTCAGATGAAGCTTGTGATATCCAAACATTTTCGACTCATAATAACGCGATTTATTTTATTCTTTTTCATACCTTCTATCACAGGTACAATAAGGCCTTCATTACAGTAAAAAATTTGCTTTCTTTTTCTTCTTATTCAGTTACTGATCCAAGGGGGGTGCACGAGGCGTATGCCTCCCCCCCTTCTATTTGTAGGGCAGCTTTTATTAGCCGAATCTTTTGAACGAAACAGGTATGCCAATACAGCAGTCCAGTGATCTTTAATGTGACCCTGTTGGAGGGCCTCAAAACCTGCAAAGCACTTCACAACTTTGGCAATTGTGATTGGGCTTTAACCTCCATTTGCGCCCCCCCCCCCCCCGAATTCTTGGATCCGCCCCTGTTGCTTCCTGTTTTCTTTGAGGAGGGAATGCAGTTCACGGCTCAGAAGCTTGAGTCTGCCGTGCTTAGTTTAGGATAGCTTTAGAATATATATATAAAGAGTTGTGTCAAGAAAGCCAAGCTGTAGAATAGTTTAATGTCTTTATTGGTAATGTGTTAGATATACCATTTTGTAACTACGAAATCCTTCTTGAATTATTATTATTATTGTGATTATTATCATTATGCTATTCGAAAAAAATAGCACTGGTAAGGAAACAAATTACATTTATGTCCATGTCTATTGATATGAATAAAAAAATCAGTCTGAATCTTAATTTACTTTTAATTGAAAAACCAAACCTGTCAGTAGTATGTAATCCCCCACTCCCTTTGCCGTTGCCGTCCTATGGGGGATACGAGACGGAGACGAGGCTCAATGCTGGGGATCTCCCCTATATTGGGCCTCAACCTCATTTGGATTGTATTGTATTGGGCTCAACTGAATTTTTTCTTACCCTTTTTTTCCTTATCTTCCCCAACCCCTTCCCCTTTCCAATTCTTAAGATGTGAGAGCCGTGTTGAGAGGATGAAAGGCTCAGGGAGTCATGGGTTCGGTACTCCCAAAGTTGATGACTATCACTTACCCCTGAGGGATGGTCCTTTTACTTTCCCACGTATTTCAGGCTTACTATGGGTAGTGATAATGATTTTGTATCCTTATTAGGGGCATTGGGGCTTGCCCCTTTTTCAAACTCAACATCCAAAAGACACCCCTCCCTCAACCCCATCTGCACAATCGTCTATATTTCCTACATCCTCCTCCCTTACTACAACTCATTGCCCTCTTCGTCACAGCACAGCACTACATCACCACACCACTCCCTCTTCCTCCCGTCCTCGCCCTTCTACAATCCGCACCTCTACAATCTTTGAAAACTGTTTAGTCCAAGTGGGATGGATTGACATTTTGTGGTTCCTATACTCTGACAATGCCCTACTTTTCCAACAATGCCTCTAAAAGCAAGCAGGCAAAGTCTCTCTTCGCAGTTCGTTCACGCCTTGTCACAATTCCATCTTGAGTCCCTAAGCACATGCAATACCTACCCTGGTTGGCCTCACTGGTAAGCCTATTCGTGCTCAACCTCACTCCTCCTTTAATACTTGTACCGGAACTGTCTTTAACAAGGATTGGTTAGACTGTGGGGAAGACCTACTTGTTAGCCTTACAGACTCTGATGCAGAATCAGTACAGTGCTACGCCATTCCTAGAGGCCACGGTAAGTCCCACGTCATTACTGTCATTATTACATAGACATGACCTTCCTCATAAGGTCTACATCGGTGGAGAACCTTGCCATGTCAGACCATATCGACCTTCCCCTCCGCTCCAGTTTGCTTTCCTCTTCTGTGCTCAACGTGGTCATGACCGTTCAGATTGCCCTGCACAGCAAGTAAATGTGCCAATTGTGGTGGTTCACATATTGTATTTTGTAGGAGTTACCCTGCCTTCACATTTCAATCTGAGGTAACAGATCCGAGATACAAACTTTCCTCATATCTCCCTACCCAACTCCTCTCCAGAAACCCTTGAGGACATCGAAAACTTCCGAAGCATCAGCCAAAGAAATGCTTCTTTCTTTCAAACTTCCTCGAACCCCTCTATCCACATTTAGTCTTTCAAAGTGACTACAGACATCCATCCTCTTACCCCCCCCCCCCTACACCAACCCTGCATCCTTCTTTATTATCCCTCCAAGTCCCACCTGGATATTCACGTGAATTCGTTTTGTCACAACAGTGGTACCTTCGTCTCCTGATGAACCCCTGACATTATACCTCCCCCCTGATCCCCTACTTCATTCCCCAGAATCTCCTCCAACTTCTATGATACCCACTTCTACCCTTATTGCCCTTATCTTCGTATAAATCATCCAATGTTGCTCTCAAGAAACCCTCCTCACAATATCAATTCCCGTTTAGCATATTGTAACATCCCCTCACTCTCTATTCCTCTATTCATCAATACCTATCCTACCCCATTTACCCCTCTTTCTACTCCTTTAACTACTATACTATCATACAATATATGACCGTTGAAATATGACATTTTAACTCACACCATAATACATCATAGTGCTAAATGACTGATGTCTAACACCTTTACTTTCTTGTGTCATTATACACTTCTCTTCCACTTCAGACATGCTGTTTTACTTCACAGTCAATATCTAAAATGCAGCCTATACAGCCATTCCCCATACTTCCCGACCTTACACTTCAAAATGTGTTCTATGGTGGAACGTAGACTAGAAAAGTGCTTCGGTTAAAGCGAGCAGCTTGGAACAAGTACCGTTACTTGAGAGGCATCCCCAGTTAGGTAACTACCCTCATAGCATTTAAAAAGGTAGCAGCTTCCCTCTAACACGAAATTCAATCACAAACAGCTGGAAAAAAATCCTTAAATTCACCTACTCCTGTCTCTGCAGTTTGGTGGCGAATGCATAAATTATGAGGTAAACATCCTCCTCATCCTGCCCCTGTCCTCCGTAACCACAATAGCCTCATCTCTGACCCTCTTCAAGTCGCTACTGAACTTGGTGCCCTTTTTAGCTAGGTCAGTGGCGGCTCTCACCTTTCTCCTCAAATCTATTTTATTAAATCAGACAAGGAGCGCACTCCTATCTCCCCCTGTCATTTACAGAATCCTACAATGCACGTTTTTCTTCTGAAATATATCTTGCAATACAGTCTTGCCGCAACACCCACGAAGGCTCAGACGGTATACGTTACCGCATGTTACGACACCTTCCATCTACTTCCTTGTCCTTTCTCTTATCAATATTCAATATCATATGGACGACCGGAAACTTTCCTCCTCACTTACGTGAAGCCCCTGTACTACCATATCCTTCAATAACGATCTCCCCATGGCATACACGGAAATATGGATGTTTTCATATAGTACTTTCTTTCTGACAGCACCTTCCGCGTAAGATTTGTCTCTTCTGCCTTCTATCAATTTGAAAGTATCCCACAAGGCAGTGTGCTGAGCACATTTTTCACTTATAAACGGAATACTTTCAGCTCTACCACCAAGAGTCCGGTCATCATTGTACATAGAGAATATAGCTATCTTTGCCTTTGGTCCTTCCATAATCCACTCTATCAGATTCTCCAATTTGAAATAACATCAGTTTCTTCTTGGGCTACCAACTCCGGCTTTCAATTTTCTACCTCTAAAACCTTTTTCACTATCTTTTCTTGCTCACGTAAAGGCTCACGAACTCCACGTCTACAACATGATGCTCCTTCAGGCAATTTCCTCGGTGTCATTTTTGACTCCAAACTGTCTTGGCAAGATAATATCCTTATTTGTTAAAGAAAGAGCCTGTCGCCACCTCCGCCTCTTATAGACATATATCCTAGGGCCGTAAAACACTCCATTATATTGCCCTATTCCTTTACACCCTTGACATGGCTGTCATATATCTTTCTGCCTCTGCCTCCCTTTTAACATACCTTGACACAATCCACCATTGCAGTCTTCGTTTAGCCGTAGGCGCCTTTCGATCCCATCTAGTTGAAAGCCTATATGCTTAATCAAGCCTACCATCCCTTTCTCGAC
>NW_020869969.1:129315-131815 GCF_003789085.1 Penaeus vannamei
CGTCTAGGCATGACATTTCTTGTACGAATGTATTTTTGTACAGAACAAAAACAAATTAAATATTTATTACTGGACTGACATGTGCAATGTTTATACACCTCGAAATGGGAAAATTCATGGCCTTTCAATCATGAAACTTTTTTTTCACATACAATGTTATTGTATGCGAAAACATTAATAAAACAAACCGTCTGAGTGGACTCCTGGGATTATTGGATTACGCGCAATATGTGCTGACGTCATCATCACTCCACGCTCCCTGCCAAACCTGCGTCTGACCCGCTCTCTCTTGCCCTGCGAAAACGACATCGCTTCGCGTAGCGGCCTCGTACGTTCGGCCAGCTAAGGCAGCAGAATTTTCTGATGGTTCGAAGAACATGACGCCATACATACGAGTAAATGCTTACATATATGAATACCAATATATGCACATGCATACATACATACCAATATATATATATATATATATATATATATATATATATATATTGTGGGTGGGTGCTTCAAGCACAGGGTGGTGTAAAGCAATGGTGTGGTAGCCTAGATAGTGTTAAGTGCTTGCATACCTTCTTGCTTGCTACTGCCACTGCTGGCTAGCATAGTGCAAAAAAGGGAGCAGCTCTGCATGTCTCCCTTGCCAATCCATAGGCTCTCCATCATCGAGACTTCTGCAGTGCTTCCTCGTGGCCTCCCATGGAAACTGGGTACCTTGCAGTCCCAGGCTGAACTGTAGGGGATCTCGGAGCAGCAGGAGGGCCCAGAGGTACAGGATCATAGCCCACCAGCGTCTGGACACGCCCTGGCCTTGTACTAACTCTGCCCCTAAGCCCCCTAGGGTTAATGGGAGGCTCAGGGGAGATGGGCCTTGTCAGTCCTCCTCCCCCCAGTGATAACCCATCAACAACGTTGTATGTAATTGGTAATGCTGGGGGGAGGGGAAATGCCCCTCCTACCCGGCAAGAGAGGCAGGCTGCGGGCTGATACCCATCCTGCCAGGACACAGGATCGGAACGAGAACTACTCGTCCCTCCTGCATTCTGGCAGCCGCCAGCCTGGAATGAAGCTTGTGGGGGAAAGCCCTAGGGAACCCCACAGGTGGATGTCGGGTCCTACAGCCTGCTGCCCCCTTTTATGTGGGGCAGTGTCGGTGGGGGTGGCAGAGGTGGCGTCCACCCGGAGTGACTACCCGAGGGTGAACCTCAGGTCGGAAGTCAGGGTTGGGTCTTGGAACATCCACTCTTTGTGTCAGGATGATCGGTTGCTTCTGCTATCGAGGGAATTGGGGAGGCTGAGAGTTGGGGTGGCTGCTCTCTCGGAGGTGAGAAGACCTGGCAGCGGCACGATTAGTGTAGGTGGTTACACCTACTACTGGTCAGGCTGCAGTGATGGTTACCATCTCCAGGAAGTAGCCATAGTTGTCTCCAGTAGGCTTCTTCTGTCGATGAGCATATAATGTCTGTTATTGCTGTGTATGCTCCTACCTACCTACCTAGAGATGTTCTACGCAAAACTTGCATCTGTAGCAGACAGCTGTCCCCAGTGGGATATTTGTATTATCCTGGGTGATTTCAATGCGGTATCTGGCAGTGATCGAGCTGGCTATGAGATATCTGTCAGTCCTCGTGGTTCAGGAGCTGATACCGGCAGCGCGAATAACCTCCCATTCCGGGACTTTGCAAGGTCCCAGAAATTGAGGATTTCTGGCACCTGGTACCAGCACCTAGACCCACATCGTAGGACATGGTACAGCGATGCGGGTAATGCTGCAAAGGAGATCGCCCACATACTCGTTAGCATTCATTGGAGGATCCAGAACTGCAGGGCGTGTAGGAGTGCCGAGTCTTGGGGTACTGACCATGGATTGGAAGTCACAGATGCTTGCGGTGCATAGAACTCAGTCTCTGTTAAGAAGGGACAAGGAACAGTTTATTGGGAGTCTTGCTGAGAAGATCGAAGGCCATTTCTTAGTATATGACCTTCAGCCTGCATACCAAGCCCTGAGAAAGCTGAACTTCAAACCCTCTTCACAGGTTAGTAAGTGGCCAGATCATCTCAGATCTTGTTGCGGTGTGGGAGTGTTGGGCTGAGTATTTTGAGCAGTTGTACCAGGTTGATCCACCAACATTTAACTTGGATATGGGTAGTGCCGTGATTCCGTTGCCGGACCCATCCATCAGTGAGGATCCACCCTCCCTAACTGAAGTTAGAGGGGCGATCTCCAAGCTGAAGCGGCAAAGCAGTGGGTATTTGTGGCATCCCAGCTTAACTGTTAAAGGCTGGTGGTGAAGCTATGGCACATGGGTTGCATGCTGTCCTGTCTGCCATCTGGTGGTCCGGTACCATTCCCCCTGACCTGTTGAGGGGTGTGGTCATCACACCCTGGAAGGGGAAGGGTCATTGTAGAACGCCGCCGTGAGTTCGGGCGTGGGCTGCTTGCAGCCTACATCGACCTCAAGAAGGCGTTTGATATGGTGCATCGGGAATCACTCTGGGAGATCCT
>NW_020869969.1:136815-146399 GCF_003789085.1 Penaeus vannamei
GACTGGACGGTGGGGAGAAGAGCATCCCAGTTGTCGTCCACCAATTGACGCAGATTTGTAAGGATAGATATATTAACACGTTCCGTAACACCATTAGCTTGCGGGCGGAATGGCAAAACATTTACCTGCATCACATTCAGCTGCTGTGCAAAACGCTAAGACCTGATTGACAAACTCTGTACCATTATCCGAGCTTAAATATTGTGGATAGCCTCTGGAGTGATAGAGTGTTCAACCATATGATGAGTTCTGCCTAATAGACAGTCCTTGGTCGGTAAAATGCCGGGGAATTGATTTAGTAATTTACTGAGGGTCTCCTTACCCTCGCTAAATGCGAATGGTCCCTGCATAACCTTTGCAAATGCTGCAGCGAACAGGTCAGCTGAATTGGTGGAATTAGAAGAAACAGCGCCAGAGAAAACTGACGCGGGAAGCTCAAATTCAGCAATCGGGAGATCCGTAATTTCACAATCAATTAACCTAATACCACTATCAATTGACAAAGGGGCAGGTGTTAAGTTCATCACATGGACTTATGTACTTCCATTCTGCAAGGTATACAGAGAGGGGAGAATACATGTCTCTTTTACACGACAATTTTCACGGAGGACCAAGAATGTACCATCATTACTTGCCGAGGCTGTCTCATTAATCAGAACATCATGAAAAAGTGACTCCCGCGCGACTAAGTGCGCCAAAACATCGTTGTCAACCCACGTGTTATGTTTTGATGAATGAGGTGATGTGGTGGCGATGTTTGTGCGTGAATTGTCTGTAGCATGCTGAGCAGAAGAAATTTCAGGATAGACAGAATGAGGTCTAGACTGAAGAGTGGAAGTCACAGTATGCGACGGCGGTGGAGGAGGTTGTGGAGAGACAGAAGAGGGAGGAGGAGGGGTTAGAGAAAGAGGAGAGGAGAGTGGTGTATCATCCATTATCCATCATACATGATGCATGGTTGAATCTGCGAGACGTGTTAACATTTGTCATAGGTGCGGAATCAAGCATGCTAGGGTGAAAAGGGTCTGGATGTTTCCAAATGGAACTCAGCTCACATAGCTTATAAACCGTAGACCCATACCAGGATGAAATAGAAAATAATGGCCAAGAAGCAAGTGGCCGGGGAAACTATAGTAACCCTTAACTACGACGAACTGATGAGGAAATTTGGTTTCCAAACCTCAATGTTACATACGTAGTCCAAATGACACCTCGCTCAGAGCCTGTCATGCCTCTAACACAAACGTTAGCTGGCGATACCTCAGACGAGAGCCGAAAGTCCTCTTACATCCGTTCACTCACGAGACTGACGCAACTTCCTGTATCAGTAAAAAAGTGTGTGACCTTCCCGTTACGCTCAGCAGGTAAGAGAGGGGCCCTGATCTTGCGTTTGTTACACCAGCATTAGCAACACGTGACCGAGATTACGCAACTACCAACTACACCGGAGACCAATATACTTCCTCGCCTGGCTCCAAGCTTCCCGTTTCTTCCTCTAAAAAAAATTAACTACTCGCTTGTATGCACCTCTGTTAATCTTGGCGATAAATTTAAGAGATCGCTACCTTATCTGGGAACCATGTGCACTCAAAAGCATGCCCATGCACACAGACGGACGATGCATCCTCAAACATCGACGCCACTGCCAAGATTTCGGTGCCCAATTTGCTCAGTGTGGTTTACGGGCAGCAATCGGGGGAGAAGGAGCTACAAACTATTGCGGCCCAGAGGGAGGCTCTTGGTAGTATCATATCATCTGATGCCTTGTAGGATATACTTATGTATCCTAAATTTGGAATGTAGTATCACATGACCACATATCACATGTTACAATGCCTTTCCACGGCTAAGTTGATAGTAGATAGATTACTGTGTGATTGTTCTTTTCTTTTAAATTAAAATTTATAGATCGTGATAGTGTTATAGCCTAAATTTTCAATGTAATATTATTACATACGGCCGTACTATAAAAAAAATGAGACAGGCAATGCCCGACGCTTCGCCAGGCGATCCCGTAGTCGGTACCATAAGACCCTACTTTCCCTTCGCCTGGCGTTGCCAGCCGCTAAAGGGTCGAATTTTCGTACCACAAAACAACACTCGCGGTAGACAAAGTATTGGAACATCGCCCGACTAGGTAAGCCAGTTATACGCGACGGCGCCCCAACTGCTGCTACCTCATCTCGGCCGAAGAGGACCTCCTAGCCTAGCTCCTGGCAGACGGCGAGCGCGAACTCCTTCGGCTCTCCGCCAGGTACCAAGTCCAGGCCAACCCTGGCACGGATTCGCTACTCTTTCATCGCCACTTTCGTAAGTATTTCTCAATAAAGTTAAACTGAATTAATTTTCATTAATAACAACTAAAAATTTACGTGTTCTTTATTTGGGTTGTACTAATTGTAAAAGAGAAGGTGATTTTATAATTTCCCTCTTTTATTATTACTAAACCATACTTTGTTGCTTTCTAAGGCGCAGTTGTAGAAAGCATCGCGAACGTAGCTGCCATCCCTAAAATAAACACATAGCAGGTAAGAAAAATGTTGACAGTTATTGTTACCATATCATGATTTTTTTTTAAAAAGTGAGTAAACGTGTTTTGCGCATTTAAAGTAAATGACTATGCTCCTCAGTGAAGATATGAGATGGTACCAAACTCGTCTTGGCATTGGCCATTTAATCAACACTTTGAGAGGTTTTACTGGTGCATGTCCAGTTTCATACAGCCGCCTTTTAGATGAAAAATAATATATGCAAACGATAGAGCGGGTGATTCTGAGAAACTTATCTTCTATGAACTTCAACCGCAACTCAAACATAACAAAGTTAATGGACATCATATTGGTTTGACTAGTTGTTAATTGTTTATTAAATTATCAGGAAAATCGAAAAGCACAATTTTCTTAGAAAATACGTTTTGAGTTAACTTGTTATTAGTGGAGGCTTGGCAATACACGAATGTGATGAACATTTTAACCAATCACATTGTTACTTACTTGATATTGGCAGAATTTGCCATTAAGTTTATTTACAATGCTAACCCATTATTTTCCGAGCACATTTTATGACCTTTCCAAGTACTCTAACCTAGCTTTCATTTCAAAGTCAGATGCCATAGTGAAAATACATTAGTCGTAAAACTCCCAAAGATTTTAATAAATATAATGTTTCAGAAATGGCTGCAGCATTCGATGAATTATAGTGTCTTGAAGCCCTTGAAGACCTAGATGCTGCAGACCAACAGGATATTCCCAGAAGATGCATCACTGACAGGATGAATCTTTCCCATTCTCTGCATGATGAGGAGTTCATCAAAAGATTCCACTTATCAAAAACAACAGCACTCAATTTACTAGACACGCTACAGATTCAAGAAACTCGAGATGGGAGAGGTAATATTGACTTTGATTGAGCCAGTTGAATTATTTTATATTAACAGCATTATAACGTTTGCTTGTATTATTTGAAATGCAGTTGTAAGTTTTTTTTTAAAGAAAATCCAAATGAAATTTCTAAATATCAACACAAATACATAGATAAGCAAAGGTTATTAAGTAAGTCTTGATAAATAAAACATTTTTAGTGTGATCATGATAATATATCAATGTTGACATTTTGTAAATAACTAAATAATTATCTGCTGATACGGTTATTAAAATGTTCTAAATATGTATGAGTTTTATAACAAGGGTTATATTTAGAGAATAGTGATTTATTCTGAACGTCAAAATCTAAAATATGTTGCATTTCTTTTCAGGATCACCAGTACCACCCCACCTACAGCCGTTAATTACATTGCGATGGATGGCCACTGGTAGCTTCCAGTTAACTATTGCTGACACTTTTGACATTTCACAACAACTTGTGAGCAACTGCACAGCCAAAATTGTCCGAGCCATTGCATCTCTGCTACAAGATTATGTGAAACGACCATCGAGAGAACATTTTTCTAACATCAGGAATTATTATTTTGAAATGTCTGGTTTTCCTGGGGTATTGGGTGCAGTTGACTGCACACATATACCTATCCAGAGTCCTGGAGGTGCTAGGGCAGAAGAGTTCAGGTACAGAAAGGGATTTTTTTTCTCTGAATTTTCAGGCAGCTTGTGGACCAAATTCAGAATTTTTTGACTTTGTGTGTCGTTGGCCTGGCTCTGTTCATGACAGCAGAATATTTAATAATAGCAGATTATTTTTTGATCTTCAACATGATCTGCTAGAAGGGCATCAATTTTTAGGTGACAGCCTATCCACTGCTACCATTCCTCCTCACCCCAGTGGCAAATCCTGTTGGCCAGAGAAATCAGATACAATATATCACATTCAACATCATCATCATCAAGGGGGCTGACGCCGACGGGGGCGCATAGCCGCATCCACCCTTCGCTTCCACCTATGAGGATCCCTCATGGCTAGACGCCAGGCAGGGACTCTGCCCATCTCTATTTCTTCACGGAAGGTTTGGTCGATCTGCCCAAGCCACGACCTCCTCGGTCGTCCCACAGGCCTCCTCCACCCAGGGTTGTCTCGAACAGAGACGACCTGATGGGCAGGATCATCCTGAGGAAAGCGAGCCAGGTGGCCGTATAGCCTGAGTTGGCGATCACGGATTGTGCAGATAACAGGTCCTGTGCCAGTCTCACAGTGCAACCGTTGGTTGGACACATGGTCCCACCAACAGTACCCCATGATCTGGCGCAAGGACCTATTGCAAAAGGCTTCAAGACGAGCCTCCAAGGCACAGGACAATGTCCAGGTTTTGCTACTGTATAGCAAAACTGGTATTATCAGGGCCTTGAAAACCCGTAGCTTGGTCCTTCTGCACAGGTATCGACATCTCCAAATACTCTTGTTGAGAGAGTTCATGACCCCTACTGCCAGGCCAATCCGTCTGCTGACTTCATGGTCTGACAGCCCAGAGTTATGAACTACACTACCAAGGTATGTAAAGCTCTCTGTGACTTCAATGTCCTCGCCGCAAGCACGTACCGACTGAACAGGTTCTAACAAGTCCCCAAATTCCTGGACCTTTGTCTTGGTCCAGGAGACCTCTAGACCCCAGGGCTTCGCTTCATTGCTAAATGCATCGAGAGCCGCCACTAGGGTTTCCAAAGACTCAGAATGGCAACGTCATCAGCAAAGTCAAGGTCTGTAACCTTGATATTGCCCAGCGTTGCTCCACAATGACTTTGAACAGTAGCTCTGCCCAGTATCCAGTCCATGCAAGTGTTGAAAAGAGTTGGTGCAAGGACAGGAAAGAAGCTCGACAGGCCCCCACCACACTTTACAGCACTTTCAGTACCAGTATACAGGTTTGCTATTAGTCCAATAATCCTTGTTGGTATTCCTCTCAGCCTCAGGATCTCCCAAAGTGACTCCCGATGCACCGTATAGAACGCCTTCTTGAGGTCGATGTAGGCTGCAAGCAGCCCACGCCCGAACTCACGACGGCGCTCTACAATGACTCGAAGCGCGAGGATACGGTCTATTGTGGACTTACCAGGAGTGAATCCGGATTGCTCCAGTCTCTGGTGCCTCAGTAGATGGTCTCTGATACGTCTCAGAAGGATGTGGGCGAGAACCTTGCCTGGTATACTGAGCAGTGTGATGCCTCTGTGATTGCTGCAGTCCCAACGGTCCCCCTTCCCCTTCCAGAGAGGGATGACCACACCCCTCAACAGGTCAGGAGGAACGGAACCGGACCGCCAGATGGCAGCCAGGACAGCATGTAACCCCCGAGCCTTTAACAGTTCAGCTGGTATGCCGCAGATACCCGCTGCTTTACCATTCTTCAGCTTGGAAATCGCCCCCCTAACTTCAGTTAGAGAGGGAGGGTCCTCACTGATAGGTGGATCCGGCAGCGGGATCTCGACACTACCCGCATCCAAGTTAACTGTTGGTGGGTCAACCTGGTACAGTTGCTCAAAATACTCAGCCCAACATTCCCGCACCGCAACAGTATCTGAAACGATCTGACCACTTACTGAGCGAACTGCTGTCACCTGTGAAGAGGGCTTGGAGTTCAGCTTTCTCAGGGCTTGGTATGCAGGACGAAGGTCATTTACTAAGAAATGTCCTACTTCCTCTGCAAGACTCCTAATAAACTGTTCCTTGTCCCTTAACAGGGACCGAGTTCTGCGCACATGAGAACGGTGCAATTCCCGATCCCCTGTCAGACGAGCTGCACGACATGCATCTGTGGCTTCCAGTGTCCCCTGCGAGATGGAATTCTGTACTGCTCTCGGGCGTACACCAATCGTATCTTGAGCTGCATCAAGCGTTTCACGCTTAAAGGTATCCCACAGAAGAACAGGGTCTGTCAGACTGCCAAGCATTGCGAAACGATCAGAGATTGCCTCAGCAAACCGCGGGGCACACTCCCCCTCCCTCAGCCTGTCCAAATGAAACACCCTAGGGTGATCATTTGACTGCTGGGGGGTTTTGAAGTGGACCCGGAGGGTAGCCACAACCAATCGATGGTCAGTACCACAGAACTCAGCACTCCTGTACCCTGCAATTCTGGGCCTCCAACGAGTGCTAACGAGTATGTGGTCGATCTCTTTGGCTGCATTACCCACATCACTGTACCATGTCCAGCGATGTGGGTCTGGGCGCTGGTACCAGGAGCCAGAAATCCTCAATTTCTGGGACCTAGCAAAGTCCCGGAAAAGGAGGCTATTCTCGCTACCGGCATCAGCTCCTGAACCATGGGGACCGACAGACATCTCATAGCCAGCTCGATCACAGCCAGATACCGCATTGAAGTCGCCCAGAACAATGCGAATATCTCGTCGGGGACATCTGTCTACCACAGATGTAAGTTTGGCGTAGAACATCTCTTTCACGTCAAGTTTACAAACATCGGTAGGAGCGTACACAGCAATAAGGGACATGAAGCCAAAAGATAGCTTCAATCTCAATACCATTATACGCTCATCAACAGGAGTAACCTCTACTACCGAGGGCTGGAGTCTGCTGGAGATGGCAATGGCCACTCCCTGGAGATGGTGGCCATCGCTGCGGCCCGACCAGTAATAGGTGTAGCCACCTACACAGGTCATGCCGCTGCCAGGCCTCCTCACCTCCGAGAGAGCAGCCACCTCAACTCTCAGCCTCCCCAATTCCCTCGACAGTAGTGGCAACCGATCATACTGACACAAAGAACGGACGTTCCAAGCCCCCACCCTGACTTCCCGCCTGAGGTTCAGCCTCTGGCAGTCGCTCCGGGTGGATGCCACCGAGGGCTTTCCCCCACAAGCTTCACTCTGGGCTGGCGGCCACCAGAGCGCAGGCGAGACGAGTAGTTCCCGTTCCCAGCCTGCACTCCAGCAGTCGCCCTCCCAGCAGGGCCCACAGTCCGCCTCACTTGCTGGGTGGGAGGGGCTTTTCCCCTCCTCCCAGCCTCTCCATTTATAAGAAGCACTGCCGATTGGTTATATCTGGGGGGAGGAGGACTGGCAAGGCCCACCTCCCCCGAGCCTCCCATTAACCCCAGGGGGCTAGGGGGCAGGAGTTGGTACAGGGCCAGGGCGTGTCCACACGCCGGTGGGCCTTGACCCTGAACCTCTGGGGCCTCCTGCTGCTCCGAGATCCCCCTCAGTTTAGCCTGGAACCGCAAGGTACCCAGTTTCCATGGGAGGCCATGAGGAGGCACTGCAGGGAGTCTCGATGATGGAGAGGCTATGCACTGGCAGGGGGAGGCTTATGCAGAGCTGCTCCCTTTTTCGCACGAGGCAAGCCAGCGGTGGCAGCTGTAAGCGAGAAGGCATGCAAAAGCTCTTAACACTAACTAGACTACCACTCCATCGCTTCACACCACCCTGCGCATGAAGCACCCACCCATAATAATATCACATTCCAAAGCACGAAATACCATTGAAACAGCATTTGGTGTTCTGAAAATGAGATTTAGGTGTCTCCCCATTCCATTGAAAATCAATTTAACAACAGCCATGGCGACTATTTGCAGTGCAGCTGTCTTGCATAATGTGGCTGTCAAATATAAAGATCTGTACATGTGTAAAGATGATGGAGAGGAAGAAAGTGTAAATATTGAAGAAAATATAGAACACTTTGTAAATGATGTCGGTCGACAGAAGGGAAATAATATCATTAATGAATATTTTTCTTAAATGTTTCATGCCAAAATGCCATTTTTTCTTTTGATATTTTTATGCTTTGCTTAAATTAACCATATGACAGTTATGATTTTGATTGTACACTATAGCAGTCCTCAGGATATGACAATTATGATTTATTTTGACTGTATATTATACTATTCCTCATGATATAAGTTTTTATTTATTCTGATTGTACATTTTACTATTCCTCGTGATATGAAAATTATGATTTATTTTGATTGTTCATTATACTATTCCTCATGATAATGCCCATGTCTGTGATATGCAAAATTTATTATATCTTGAATATAATGGATAATAAAAACATGAAAATTAATATTGTTTCCTTTATCAAAATAACAATTAATATTGTTTCCTTTATCAAAATAACAATTTCTGCTTATTGCAAGTAGATTGGCAAATGTTTCAAGTATGATGGTATAAAAGCAAGTAAAGTAAGGTGTATGTCATGAATTATTTATAGTAAATAAATAACCTTAAAATACAGCATTCATCCAAAACCAAATTTGAGTGACACAAAGAAAGAAAACTGAAAACTTGTATCAATGAAAAAGATTGCAAAGCATCGAGACATAATCCTGGTGGCAGGATAACATTTAATATGATTTAAGAGTCCAGCTCCAGTTTCTTCTCCCAAAACATTCTTTTAGCCCTTAGCATATGCATTTTTCTTGGTGGTATTCTTCCAAATGCTCGTGTTCGTTTGTTTAACATAGTTTCTAAATCGATCTTATGTTTATAGTACCTTTCAATAGCACATGAGATTTGAATTTGTGATTTCTGTTTTTCAGTTTTTGCCCTTAGTTTCTTTCTTAGTTTCTTATATGGGCTTTCCCTTTTCTGTTGATTTTCCAACGGGTCCACTAATAAGTTATAATTCAATATCACCAATGTCACTGCAGCATATTACTTCACTTGAGGTTAAGTTGCTGGTTTCACCTATATTAGTCGTCTGTGAAGTAAAAGAAAGATTTCTAGCTTGGGAGTTATCTGAAAAAAAAAAAAATGAGATATATGATATACAAATAAGTATTTCTGACTGTCATATACACAAATCTTTGATGACATTAATTTTATCACCTTGCTCATGTAGGCCTGCATCCAAATCCCACTCATTATGAAGGGGATCTAGTTCTTGAATGATCATAAGAATGCCTGTGGTGTCTTCATCTATTGGTGCAGGCGGTGACCCACCACCAGTTTTATTTTTTCAAATTTAGATTTTGCATAACTATTTTTAGCTCTGAAAAGGAATGAGAAATCGACATTATTTTATGATTTGGCCTTTATGTCAATGGTAGAGTCTTCTTGGTTAGTTATGACCTGATTCAATGTAATTTCTTTTTATGTGTCATGATTGCGTGTCAAAAATTTCATGTTGCATGTAAACTTACTTATTTCTGATGTTCCCCTAGATCTTTCTCACTTGACCTGTGTGAGGAAGTT